>PVHP010037647.1:0-17123 GCA_004024765.1 Zapus hudsonius
TTTACTTGGATGCTGGGCAATCAATCCTGGGCTGACAGACTTGCAATCAAGCACTTTCAACTGGTGAGCCATCTCACCCACCTCCTTTCTTTCTATCCTTCCTCCCGTCTTTTTTTCTTCCTTCTCTCTCTGTCTCTCTCTTCCTCTCTTGCCTGTTTTGATATTGAGAAGTAACCCGGGCTGCCTTCAAACAAGATCTTCTTGTCCCAGACTTCTGATTGCACCTCCTGTTGTCTTGGTTTAAACTTCTTGGTGACTTCTGGTTCCCAGAACCCACAGGTAAATGGCTCCCAGAAACTCTCCCTTCATCAAACACATTCTTTGGGTAGGTGGAGAAGAATCCTGGGGACTGGGCTGCCTGGAAGTGGCTCTCTCTCTGTGTGTCACTGTTCCTGTTCCTCCTCATATACACAGGAGTTGGTAACAGAGTGTGATGAGCTGCTGGCACTCACCATGGAGCTCCCAGAATATTCCAGCTCGCCAACTCATGGCCCATCAGACTCACCTAGACCTTCCTCTGCCAGCATGAAGTCGGCAGCCCTTGGCCAGGAGAGCCCTGCTGTTTCTCTGGAGTCAGCCACACCCTGTGAACAAGCTCTGATCACTGTCCTTGCTGCACAGTAAAGAAGTATGTGTTCCCTTGAGAGGAAAATGTTGACCAAACCACCCTTTCCAGAGCAAGCCTGCCAACACCAGCCTCCCTCAGCATTCTTATGTGGGGATGCCGTGCCAGTCATATGTCATTTAAATGCTTCCAATAGCTGTGTTCCAACAGTCAAGAAAAACAGGTAGAATTCCATTTATTTGTCATTTATTTAAAGTATTTTAATAGGCTTATTACATTTTCATTCATTTATTTAATAGTGTATTTAATATAGCTTAATACATCCAAAGAGTGATCCTTCAATGCAGAATGAATATAACAGCTACTTTTCTGCTAAGTCTGAAATCTGGTGTGTGTATCATGCTCCAACACCCTTGATTTAGACATGAAATTTGCATTGGAAATACTTGATCTGTATTTAGATTTTGTAAACTGCACAATTCAGAAGATAAATTCACATATGTTGCTAGTTTTCCAATAACTGATGGAGTGTCAGCTTTTTATGTTAAATTATCTAAAATAAAATTCTGTGGGCTGGAGAGATGGCTCAGAGGTTAAGGCACTTGCCTCCAGTGCCTAAGGCCCCTGGTTCAATTCCCCAGGACCCACATAAGCCAGACCCACAATGTGGTGGCCCTGGTTCTCTCTCTATCTATCTCCATTTCTCTTTCTCTCTCTGTATCTCTCTGCTTGAAAAAAATGAATAAATAAAATATTCTTTTAAATAAATAAAATAAAATTCTAGTGGGCTGGGAAGATGGCTCAGCTATTAATACGCTTGCTTACAAAGCCTGTTGAACCAAGTTAAATATCCTAGCGACCACATAAAGCTCGATGCAATCATTTACATACACACACGTGTTAAAGATAAAGAAAATAAAAGTTCAGGGCTGGGGAGATGGCTCACCAGGTAAAGGTGTTTGCTAGTGAGGCCCACCAGCCTGGGCTCAGTTCCCCAGCACTCAGAAAAGTGACCCAAACACCTGCTATTTATCTGCAGCGGCAAGAGACCCTGGCATGCCCACACATATGCAAATGTGCAAATAAAAAATTTTAAAGAAAAATAGTTTAAAGTTCAGAGATAGGGACAAGCAAAAACACAAATAAGCCAGAGCGGATTTGAAAGATCCTGAAGCTGAGCCAGGGCCCAGGGCAGCTTCTCCCCCTGGGACATCTCTGATGTCACTCAGGCAGCCCACTGCTCTGGAACCCCAATGCCCATGTGCTCCCCTGGACAGCCTTGGCAGGAACCCACAATGACACCTTCCAGCAGGCCCAGATGTAGCCAGTCCCACAGCCTGGACTGCAGAAACTCTTCCTCCGCATACGGAGAACTGTCAAAGCCCTGGTCAAGACTCAGGGCTCCTCAGTGAGCTCCTCAGCAGCCCTCCCTACTGTGGCCAAGGAAGCGGTCCTCGGGAGCACGCAGTGCTGTGCTGAGCGTCCAGTGAGTCAGGGGCTCCGAGGGCACTCCCTGGGCTGGAGCGGCGTGTCTGCAGCTCATGGCTCCCAAGAGGCTCTGAGGTGTCCGCTGCCTACCTGGCCCTGAGCCAGGGCTCTAGGAAGCAGATCCTATGCAGGCGTTTCCCCTCTCCCACAGATATGGGGAGGTACAGGCCTAGCGCCTTTGGAGATGACTGGTGTGAGTCCCCAGAAGCAAGAGTTGTGGCCATCAGCTGTTGAGGACAGGTGCCCAGGAGGGAGCCATGGGACAGGGGAGAAGATCAGGAAGGAGGGAGTATGTGATTCAGGTGAGTCACAACCTCAGCCATCTCCAGGGAGCCCCAGCATTAAATGACAATATGAAGTTTGTCAATGGCCAAGGTTGTCCTGAAGAACAGAACCCCTTAGGACCCAGGAGATGGTACTGGGGGCGGGAGGGAGTCGGGCCCTCTTCACTCCAAATGGAACCTGGTAGAAAAGCAGGCAATTTCAGACTCTTCCCACAAACTACAGTTACGGGAAGAGCCTGCCCAGGACGCTGATCCCATGCCATGCCATGAGGACAGTCAGGGGACAGCTGGCCATGGAAGGCCTCATGTGACCTCACCTCTGCTCTCAGCCCAGACCCGGAACACAAGGAAAGCTTTGCTGTTCTGCATCAGAGACAACACGTATCAGTCACTCAAACCCCACAACGCTCATGTCTGTGACCCTGAAACCAGCTCGACAGAGAGCTGGTAGGATGGACAGTGTTCTTGCCCTTCAGCCTTCTAGAAGAATGGCAGATGGAGTCTCAGTGACTGGGAGGCCGGGGCACTGAGGAGCCTTCTAGAATGACAGGTGGAGAGTCTCAGTGACTGGATGACCCGGGACACTGAGGAACCTTCTAGAATGACAGGTGGAGAGTCGCAGTGACTGGATGACCCGGGACACTGAGGAACCTTCTAGAATGACAGGTGGAGAGTCGCAGTGACTGGATGACACGGGCACTGAGGAACCTTCTAGAAGAATGACAGATGGATTCTCAGTGACTGGATGACGGGGGCACTGAGGAGCCAGTGAAGACAGCCCAGGACCCACTCGTCCCCTCCCCATGTGAGGGAGACCAAAGCTCCATCAGTTGTTGCCATTACCTTTGCTGAGACAAAACACCCAACCAAAACCAGCCAAAGGGATGCAAAGGTTTCCTTTGGTTTATGGTCTCAAGGGAAGCTTGGTGCTGGCAGGGAAAGATGGCAGAGCCGAGGCCGAACATCACTTGCCGTAGCAGGAGAGTGAGTCAAGCTTCGACAAGGGAAAGCTGGCTGTAACACCCCTAAGTCCAGCCCATGACACACCTCCTTCAGCAAGGCTCCACCTCCCAGGTTGCCCCCAGCTGGGGACCAAAGGCTCAAGACACAGGAGTTTGTGGGGAACATCCATTCCGAGCAGCACGGGAGTCCTGATGCAGGACAAGGAAGCTGGCCAGCTGTCAGACTCCAACTCTGCTGCCAGGAGCTGAATATATGGCGGCAGGGGTGGGGGTGGGATGCTGGCAGGACAGGACCCTTGGCCATCCTGAGGGGATGGAGCAAGTAGGGACCAAAGGAAGAGCTGGGCGTCCACAGGCCTCAGGTGACCCCTGGGGACCCTGGAAAGGTGGCCCCCAAGTTCCCAAGCAACCAATGGATGTGGCCCAGGCAAAGCCAGCGGAGATAGTAAGAGTATGATATCTTTGTTGTTTTTTTTTAATTAATTTATTTCAAGCACAGAGAAAGAGAGAGAGAAGAAGAAGAAAGCCGGGCATGGTGGCGCATGCCTTTAATCCCAGCACTCGGGAGGCAGAGGTAGGAGGATCGCAGTGAGTTTGAGGCCAGCCTGAGACTACAGAGTGAGTTCCAGGTCAGCCTGGGCTAGAGCGAGACCCTACCTCGAAAAACCAAAAAAAGAAGAAGAAAGACAGACAGAATGGGCATCCCAGGGCCTCTAGCCGCTACAAGCAAACTCCAGATGCATGTGCTGCTTTGTGCATCTGGCTTTATGTGGGGACTGGGGAATTGAACCTGGGTTGTTAGGCTTCAGAGACAAGTGCCTTAACCACTGAGCTAGCTCTCTAGCCCTGTTGCTTATTAAATAATATTTATGTTTGCATAGATTTTAATCCTATATCCCCTCACCTCCTGTCCCCATTTCCCTGAGAACCCTCTTCAGTAAGGTTATTGGTGCTCACTGTGGGGTTATTAGGGCCTCTGTCAGTCTGGGGGGGCGGAGCTGAGCCTCAGGATATTTCTACCCACCCTGTGGTTCTTACAGTCTTCCTGCCCCCTCTTCCCCAACAATCCCTGAGCCTTGGTGGGTGTGCTAGCATTTCCTGTTTTTTTTTTTTTTTTTAGTGTTGGGTTCTCGGTATCCTCTGTATTTCTGTTATGACGAGTTTTGGTTCACCATAGTGTTTGTTGCTGTTTCTCTGGAGCCGGCTGTCAGGCTAGCATTGGGAGCAACATCCATGTTGCTGCTTCCTCTTCGGGTTCTTCTGGTCCCTGGTCAATGTGGTGGAGGTGGCACATCTCGTGGTGAGCAGTCGGCTCTTTTCTTGATGTATTGATGGATCTTGGCTCTCCCCCGCATTCTCTGCTCCTACCAAGGTTGAGAGCAGCTTGGATTAAGGGGACATGCATAGAAGAGAGTGCGGTATCGGATTCCAAGCTGCCAGCTGTATATGGGCAGGACCCCTCCTCCACAATCTACCCCATCCCCAGAGTCACCGAGACCGAGACCTTCAGATGGACTCTGCTGCCACACTGGGCCTCGCTGGTCAGTGAGGCATCCTGCATCGCTGCTGTGTGTCCATGTCAGCCATTTCTCTCGGGGCCCAGATTGCCTTTAATCACCTTGGCCAGGCAGTCTGGCTCCTCCATGTGGTCTTGTCATTCATCTGCATTAGACAATGATGCTTCCAGGGGCTTCAGAGATTAGCTCAATTTGCAAGGCCAGGCCCCGTACATGGTCCCTGGCCTATCTGATGACGTAGGCCATGGCATGAACCCCAAGCCTGTCAGAGGGGACCCCGGAAGAGGATTGCATGCCCCCTCCTCTGGCCCCCAAGCACCCACCTCCTTCTGCACAGATTCTCAGTCAGTCTGCATTCTCCTCACACCGTTCAACACATTTAATGAGCACCTACTGTGTACATCGAGCCAGGGCAGAGACAGGTGAAGGGATCAGGGTGGGAGGCTGGGGTACCTCAGGAGAGCTCTGCCCCGTGGGCCAGGCAGTTTCTCTGAAAGGTGGCCAGTGCCTTTGAGTCCCCGGTCACCTACTTTATAAATGAGGAGAGAGACTAAAGAAGTGTAGGCTCACACCCCTGAACACCATTCCCAGGCCCCTGCAAGGAGAAGGAAACTTAGGGCGGGAGGTTTCCACTCCAGCCTCCTAACTCTGCCCTGTGGCCTCTGTCCTCACAAGTATCACACCTATTTTCTTGGGAGGCAGAGCCTGATCATGTCACAGGGCTGTGCCTCATCCCTGGCCCTAACCTCACGTATCTTTCTCCACCCCCCCAACCTGCCAGGGTACCTCCCTGCCAGGTTCCTCCACTAGCAGTGCCTCTACCGAGGCAGTTAGGGTGACTGGGCCCCCCAAAAAGTGAAGGCAGGAATGTCTTTGAGCCTGCCCACTTTGCTGGAGATCAAAGAATGATCTGACTTCCTATCTCTGGCCTAACCTGTTTTTCCATGGAGCACCTCCCTGGAGGGACCCCCCTCTTCCTCCAAAGCCCCGCCTCTAGCCCAGACCAATCAGCCCTCACTCTGGCTCACCTGAGCCAGAAGGTAAAGACCGCTACAATAAAGTTATAAATAGACCCTATCAGTGGTCAAGGTCTCTTGACTGCCTATTCATCACCCCCGAACCTTCAGGTTCTGGTGAGTCTCCCCTCATCTTGGCCGGGCTGAGCTGAGGCAGGGGGAAAGCACCCCCTTACTCCCACACGAGCTCTCTACCCCCTCCTGCCCTCCACACTTAATCCTCGTTCCTTCCCTCCATCTAACCAAGTCTCTCTAAACCTCTCTGGTCTATGGATTTTTACTTCTTTAAACTCACAAAACAAGATCCGGGGTACCCAAAATTTGTGGGTGCATTGGCATATTGATATATTAACAAGGAGCCCCAAAATTCCCATTTCACTACCTACAACCTCACCACAGCAGACATCCTCAGAAAGGACAAAGCTTCCTCTAGCCTTGAACAAGATGGCTAATGTCCCCTGTGCTCTGTACCCTTCTAACAGCCTCAAGGAAGAAGATGTCAGCCAAGCCTCCCAGGCTGGGGAGGGTGTGGTGGGGGGCGGGGGGTGACACTCTGAAGGGGTCACCCAGCAAGAGTGCAATAATGCAAAATGGAAACCAAAAGAGAGACTCCCCTGGTCCTGCTTGTTCTTTGAATTTGTAATTGAGATAAACTTGATATGTGCTTGTAAACCTTTCCAAAGCTAAGCCTCTAGCCCCGAGGGCTGGGAGAGAGTTTCTCGGGGACTGAAAGCCGTACATCTCCTTGACTTAACGCGAGGCAGACTGGCCTGGCCTCACAGCTCCTGCCCAAGGGTGGGAGCCTAACTGTGGCTGCAGGCAGCTCTGAACTGCCTCCTGTCAGAGAGACAGAGTTAGCTTCCCAATTCCCAATTAGCAAGCACCGATGGTCACCACGGTTTCCAGGCGGATTTGAGACGCTGTGTGTATGACAAATGGGCCTGAAGGTCCTCCAGGGAGCCTCGAGGAGCACTGTGCAGGGACCTGTCTCCACCTGGCTCATCGCGTGGCTGGGATGCAGGTTGCAGCCTGTCCCGTGGTCACCGCAGGACGGAACTGTTTTCTCTCTTCTGCCTGGTTTGATCAGGCAGGAGAGTCTCTGTGTGTTGCTTTGTTACTGGGGAGACCAGACCAGCTGGCCTGTAAGGTTCCGGATTCTTCTGACTCCCCCTCCCTGTACCATAGGCACACTGGATTACAGATGTGTGAGCCACTGCACATCTGGCTTTTTTTTTCCTTGAGTGCTGGGGACCACTCAGGTTGATAGGGTTGCAAAACAAGCACCTTTAACTACTGAGCCATCTCCCCCGCCTTCCAGCTCATACTTAACGTTCTGTCACAGACTAGGCGGGTGCAGGTGCTACTGAGCCAGTGAGGTATCCTGGACCCCAAGATGCCAGCACTTGCCAGAGGAATCTGCAGGCCCAGTCACTGAATGGCCTGCTCTCTGCCCAGCAGCCAAACGTGCCTCTGATTGCATTCACATTCAATCAGAAAGCCAGGCTGATTCATAGCTAAAGAAGCATCAGGCCCTTCAAAGGAGGCCCGTGGGTGATTTCAAATGCCTCCATTCATTGCTGGCAGGAAGCCCAAAATAGCTTCAAGCCTGTGAGCCTTGACATGGATTTGCTTTAGTCTCTCTCTCTCTCTCTCTCTCTCTCTCTCTCTCTCTCTCTCTCTCTCTCTCTCTCTCTCCCTCTCTTTTGATTTTATGGTGCTGAGAATCCATATGCCAGGCAAGTGCTGCTCCTCTGAGCTACAGCCCCAACACTTCTGTTTTTAGTATGTAATTTTAAATACATATAGTTTTTGAATAATATATGATCGAACAAATGCCAACACAGGGCAAGTCCGTGTCCCTCCCGCCCAGGCCTCCTCCCCTAGAGGCAAGCCTGGCAAAGTTTCATGTTCTTTCGGGAACTCCACCGTCACGCTGCTGGGCCTGGTTCTGATGGACTCAGTGACCACCGTGTCCCTCAACCACACAGAATAATGGCAGCCATCTCCCAAGGCATTGCCCTCCTCCGCACCAAGGGTGTCATCACCCATCAGGGTCCTCCTCCTGCAGACTTCCCACCAACTGTCAGATCTGTGGGTGCTGCACATGGTGAGACCCTCAGGGTTCCTGGAGGTTTATTCCTTTCTTAGTAAGTGTGCAAGGTGTGCAAGGCCCTAGCAGACAGGAGAGCTGGGTGTCTTCAGGCTTCGGCCTCTGTCTCCCCAGGGCTGTGTTGACTTCTTCTAATAAAGTGAAAGTTTGAGAACCATCTTTTAGGCCTAAAATACTGCTTTCCCAAGGTTGCCCACAAAGGTAATCCATCAGCTTTGAGCTCCTCTCGGAAATTAATATCTGTGTGGACATATTCCTGTGGAAGGATCTCCTGCCTGAGCTGCTCATGGCTTTGTCACATTAAGGGCGCCACCTGGTCCTCAAACATCCACCCTCCCTTGTTGACATCTTTGAGGGACCATAATGGTGTCACCAAGCCTTACTGTAGATTCTTTTTTGGATCAGGCAGATCAGCCTCCTCGAGATGGAAAGACTAGGAAACCGCAAGCTAGACTGTCCTCCAGCCAGTCTGGAAAACAACCTTCAGAGGCCCAGTCTGCCGTCAGTGATCTTGCTCATTTTGACAGTCATCTAAGTAGATACTCTGATGGTTCTCAACCAAGGAGTACACCTGTGACCATCTGACAGTTTTCCACCCAGTGATCAAAACACCCCTTCTTTTTCTGTTCAAATATTCACACTCTTCACAAATTCCGTCTGACCTCCCAGTGTGAGTGTGAGATTCCCAAGGACGTGTATGTATACCTGAGGTCCCATCAATCCTGTGCTCCAGCACAGATCCATCCTGCAGGTCAGCATGGAGACATCCACCAGGGTTCATACTGCTTTCAATGGCTCTGGTACTCTAGAGTGGCGGGTCTTTTGTTGGACTCTGGCCTTGTCACGAGAGTCCCTGGCATCAAGTGATCTGATGCCCACCGGAAATAGCCCTTGATATCTTATTTGAGGAGCTTGCCAAAACCAGTTGCAGAGGCGGGCAAATTCAAATTTGAGCCTCCTGTTCTTGAAGTGTTAGATTTGAGGCAAACTGCCTCTCTTTCCTCCTCTCCACAGCTGTGACAGGCACCCCCAATGTGCCCAGGTCTGTGACTTTGTAATCTTCTCAGTTAAGGAAATTTACTAAACGCCACTGGAGAGATAGCTCAGCGGTTAAAGCACTTGCTTGCAAAACCTAATGACCCAGGTTCAATTCCCCAGTACCCATATGAAGCCATATGCACAAAGTGGCACATGCATCTGGAATTCGTTTGTAGATACTGGAAGCTCCGGCGCACCCATATTCATTCTCTCTCTCTCTCTCTCTCTCTCTCTCTCTCTCTCTCTCTCTCTCTCTCTCTCTCTCTTCCCACCCCCTCGCTCTCAATTAAATTTGTTAAGGAATGCTACTTCCTCCCAATCCAGATAACCTGATTAGGTGTGCTTGGGTCACAAGTGCCCAGCTTCCCCTCACATCTGTCTCGCAAGGCCACTCCCTCCCCTCCCCAGGAAGCCTTGGAAGCACCCTGCCTCCCAGCGACCTTTTGCTTTGGATCCCCCATGCCCCTCTCTCTGGAGAGATGGCCAGCCTGGACTGGTGCAGCCCAGCTGCGATTCCCCAAGACCCACATCAAGCCAGATGCACAGAGTGATGCAGAAAAGCAATGGAGCTGGACGCCCAATGCTCTGCTCTGGCCACCACAGGTGAGCACCCCCACAGCAGGTGCAATTCTCTCTCTCTATCTGTCTATCTCTATCTCTCTCTATCTCTCTCTCCCCCTCTCTCTTTCTCCTTGCAAATAATTTTTTTGATCTTAAATATATATTTATTGTCCATAATGTGTTACATTATTCAGTGGGCAAACAATGAGTTGTTATCCCCAATTCCCCATTGCCCCCCCCGCAAATAAATTTTTGAAAATTTAAAATAATGCCGGGCATGGTGGCTCACGCCTTTAATCCCAGCACTCGGGAGGCAGAGGTAGGAGGATCACCATGAGTTCAAGGCCACCCTGAGACTACAGAGTGAATTCCAGGTCAGCCTGGGCTAGAGTGAGACCCTACCTCGAAAAACCCCCCCAAAAAAAAATTTAAAATAAATAAATCTTGTAACCGTTCATCTCAGAGCATTCTATTCTCAAGCCCAAACCTCACAGGAGGGGCTGCTGGTGTTCAAGGGCATCTGAGTCACCCTCCGCCACGGTGCACATATGGAGGTTACCACTTATGACGATAGAATGGTGACCTACCAGACTGATCCAGCAGACCTTCTGCCACCCAGGTCACCTCGGCTGCTTTCCCATCAGCTTCCCTTCCTCCTGCTGGATGGCCTTCTTATCCGAAGCGCTGCTGAAGGTAGGTGGAGTCTTGTTGGCCCCCTGACGCTGGCCATCTTGGTCACAACTATCCAATCAGGAAGACAGAGCTGCCCCTCTGGGCAGATGGAACCCCAGAGCCTCGCTCTGACCTGGTTCATAGATCACCCCAGAACCAGCTCTTCATTCCTTCTGGTTCCACCAAAATGCGCAATGAAAGAATGAAGATTCTTGGGCTGGAGAGATGGCTCAGTGGTTACGGCACTTGCCTCCAGTGCCCAAGGCCCTGGGTTCAATTCCCCAGGACCCACATAAGCCAGACCCACAAGGTGGTGGCCCTTGTGTGCTCTCTCTCTCTCTTTCTCTCTCTCTTTCTGTATCTCTGCTTGAAAATGAATAAACAAAATACTTTTTTAAAAAAAAGAATGAAGATTCTTTTTTGAACTGAATTTTAAAAATTCAGATGGGAGGGCTGAAGAGATGGCTTAGCAATTAAGGCATTTGCCTGCAATGCAGAAGGACCAGAGTTCGATTCCCCAGTGCCCATATACAGCCAGATGCACAAGAGGGCGCATGTGTCTGGAGTTCATTCTCAGTGGCTTGGAGGCCCTGGTGCGTCCATATTCTCTCTCTCTCTCTCAAATAAATAAATAAAATATTTTATTAAAAAAAATTCAGATGGGATTTTGTAATTTTGGACCAGTCAATAGTTTTACCCAAGGCTGGAGAAATGGCTCAGCGGTTAAGGCACTTGCCTCCAGTGCCTAGGGCCCCGGGGTTCAATTCCCCAGGTCCCACATAAGCCAGACCCACAAGGTGGTGGCCCTGGTGCGCTCTCTCTCTCTCTCTCTCTCTCTCTCTCTCTCTCTCTCTCTCTCTCTCTCTGCTTGAAAACGAATGAATAAAATTTAAAAAAAAATAGTTTTACCCAACCCGTGCTGACAAAAGTGAGTCAATGTCAGTCTTGATGAAATTAGTGTCCGTGGAAGGGGTCATTCTTACTAATAATCTGGTTGAGAGAAGCATCTGGAATTCCAGGTGGAGGAGGTAGGTCTTTAGTATTGGGGGAGGGGTGTGTATGATCACTTCATGGAGCCAAACATGGCCACACATGCCTTCCAACCCCGAATTTGCTTCTTCCAGGTCCTATGCCCCATTCACACTCTGGTTCATCTCAAAAAGCCCCAGGAAGCATTAACTCTGAAGAGCCCAGCGCTTTCCATATATACTTCCTGCCTCGTGCAGGGTGCCGAACCCTGGAGCGACTTGCAGATCCCCAGGGTATCACCCCCTATTGCGATGTGTCAATCTGGACTTAGTGCTCAGGGCTCATGATGGGGTGTCCGGTCTCCCTTCTCGCTGGCTCAGGGCTTCTGACCTGGTCGAGCTGGTCATGGGTATGTCTTTTGTGTATGATAAATATCTTCGGGCTAAGCACCACAACGTCGGAGTCTACAGCGTGGGAGCCCCAGGCTCTGTCTTCACATGGTCAGTCCATCTCGAGGTCAGGCAATTGGCTCAGCCTGGGAACACCCCACCGCATCCCCATAGGCCTCGGGAGCTCTTCCGCCCTCCTTCACTTGCCTGGTCCTGAGTGTCTGCATCGCTGCCTGAGTTGGGGACCAGGCTTGTGTGACAGGCTTGTGTGCCTGAGTGTTGAGGTTCCTTGGTTGTGAAGGAGTGGGCAGCCTGGGCTCCTGAACCAGCAGGAGGTACTCTCCACGCCCTCAGTGCTGCTCTGAAGAAACCTGGCTGCAGGGCAGGACGGACCTTGGACAGCACAGCTGACCAGGAGTGGACAAGAGTGACAGGACACAGGCCTAGGCTGGACCCTGCTCGGTCCTTCATAAGGGAATGCTGACCAAAAATGGCTTCCCGACCATCCTTGGTTCTGGAGATCCCAGGGCCCATCCTTGATGAAGGCCCCCAAATGCCAGTGTGTGAAGTGGCTGAGTGTTCCAGGTATGACAGGCCCCCAGGCCTGGAATTAAGCAGCTCTATAAAGGATATGGCTCGGCTGCGTGTCCCTAGGCTGGGAAGTTGTTTCCTTTGAGCCTTCAGCCTTTGGTCCTTCCAGGACAGGCTGCAGGCCTGATTCAGCCACGGTTGGTGGTCCAGACCCACAGAGTGGTGTTCAGAAGGGAGCTTTTGCTGAGGGGAGCACTGAGGGAAGAGGTGAGCCCACCAGGCCTATGCCTGCCCTTCTCCCACAATCAGCGAATCAACTTGCTCTCCTCTGTCGCCTGCTCTCACACACGAGGGATGGCGTTGGGCTCAAAGGTAGTGAGCACCCAGCACTCGTGTGGTGGACGGGTGGATGGGTGCATGGTGAATGGAAAGAGGACGGATACACAGGTAGACGGGTGGGATGGTGGGTGAACGGATCGGTGGGTGGGGCCTAGAAGATGAATGAGTGGGTGACGTATCATGGATAGATTGATAGATGGTGAATGCATGCCTGCACGGACGGACAGATGGGTGGTCAAGGGATGGAAGGTGGATTATGGATGAGTAGTGGGTTCATTACAAGTACTGGATGAAGGGTGGGTGGATGGACAGCGAGATTGGAGCATAGCTCCATAGATAAGTGAATAATTAATGGAGAGAAGATGATTTTCAAGCAGAGAGAGAGAGAGAGAGAGAGAGAGAGAGGGCACCAGGGCCACCACCTTGTGGGTCTGGCTTATGTGAGTCCTGGGGAATTGAACCCAGGGCCTTAGGCACTGGAGGCAAGTGCCTTAACCGCTGAGACATCTCTCCAGCCCTTGACCTTTTTTAAAAAAATATTTTATTTATTCATTTTCAAGCAGAGAGAGAGAGAAAGAGAGAGCACCAGGGCCACCACCTTGTGAGTCTGGCTTATGTGGGTCCTGGGGAATTGAACCCGGGGCCTTAGGCACTGAAGGCAAGTGCCTTAACCGCTGAGACATCTCTCCAGCCCGATAGATGATTTGATCTATCGATAATGGAGGGAGGGATGGGCAGGCAGATTAGTGGTTAGTGGGTAGACGAGTGAATGAATAAGTGGATAATTAATGTGTGGATGAAGGCTGGATGGACGGATGAGGGATGAAAGCATAACATATGGGTGGGGAGATGAGGGAAGGAAGTGTGTGGTATGGTGCAGAAAGCTGCCTTATTTCCTTCTCTCTCTCTCTCTCTCTCTCTCTCTCTCTCTCTCTCTCTCTCTCTCTCTCTCTCTCTCTCTCTCTCCACATCAAGAAGCATTGAGAAAAGTTCTTGTTTCTAGAACCCCAAAGCAGCTACTAACAAGTTAGCATCTGTTGAACTTTGCCAGATTTGAAACGAACACTCCGAAGGGTTTGACTGCAGCTGTGCCTGAGGGAACAGGGAGGCCTGCCGCCTGAGTGGGTGCCAGGGACTTTCTGGGTCCGCTTTAGGTGGGAGCGGGACAGAAGCTTGGCGTGTAGAGCAGAGGAATCAGCCTCAGGCCTGTCGTGGCCCTCAGGTCTGGAAGCTGAGCTTCTGCCTGGTGACTGTCAGGTGGAGCATCTGATCCATGACAAAGGACCTCAAACCGTGATGCTCCTTTCCTAGGAGCTGACGGTTGGGTTCAGTACAGAGACACGGTTCCAAAGGTCTTCATCCACCCACACTACAGACGCCTCAGGAGATGTCTCTTGCCCACTGCCCGGGGAGCTTGTGGCATCAGAGATGGTGGAGCAGAGGAGGCAGAGGAGAGTAGGGAGTGAAGGAGAGGGTGAGGAGGCAGGTGCCATCTGCTCCTCTCCTCAGGGTCCCCCACTCTGTCTGTGGGGGCACCTAGAAGATCCCTAGCCCTTGCTGCTGGTTCTGCCCTGGAGAAGCTCCTTACCAGGCCATGAAGCTTCCCAGCCTCCCCCGCAGTCCACACAAGCCTCTGGGACTGAGGACGTGTCTGTTGTCTGTCGATGTCTTCATGAGCAATTGTAACGCCTTGGAAGAAAACCCGGGGAATACTTCCATTGTTCCTTCCCTGTGGAGGTGGCAACAGAGGAGGCTCCCGAGGTGCAGAAGAGGAAGGAGTTCTGGGCTCGCACACCTTCCTCCACAAGCCTGGGCAGCAGGGGCTGCTTGCTCCAGACCGTGAAGGTGGCAGAACGCCAAGTCCTCAGAGGGCAGCCAGCCCCGCTCGCTACCTGACACTGGTCCACCTGCTCCACCAGGCCTTCATTGTCACTGCAGTTCAAGCAACAGCGGCCTCCGAGACAGTGACCAGAAACTTCAGGGATAAAAAGCCCACCCGCACGGACGTGCCTTGCCCCCAGCAGGCCCCATGGTCTCCACCACCACGGAGCTTGTGCAGCCCGGGCACAGGGCTCGGGGCTCAGAGAGGCACCTTGGGATTCACCCGCATATATGCAAACACAGACACACACGTGTGTGTGTGTGTGTGTGTGTGTGTGTGTGTGTGTGTGTGTCCTGCCTGTGTGTGCCCTGTGCATGTCTGTGTGTGTCCTGTGTGCGTGTGCCCTGTGTGTGTCCTGTGTGTGTGTCCCATGTGTCTGTCTGTGTCCGTGTGTGTGTCCTTGTGTGTGTGCGTGTGTGTGCCCTGTGTGTGCATTCTGTGTGTGTATCCCATGTGTGTATGCCCTGTGTGTGTCTGTGTGTGACCCGTGTGTGTGTGTCTGTGTGTGTGCCCTGTGTGCACCCTGTGTGGTGTATACACATGTGCATGCAGATACACGCGCCCCGTGTGGACATGTGCAGGGCCCTAGAGGAGAATGTCAGGTGTCCACTCCCCTCTGTCACTCCTCTTCATGTTGCTTTGAGTCAGCCTCTCGCTGAACCCAGAGCTGCCATGTTATCAGTCAGACGAGCTGACAGAGATCCCAGTGTTCCAGTTACTTTCTCGTTGCTGGGACAGAGCTTCCAACCAAGAGCAGCTGATGGGAGGAAAGTTATTTCTTCTGGCTTACAGTCTTGAGGGAAGCTCCGAGATGGCAGGGGAAAGCGTGGCATGAGCAGAGGCTGGACATCACCTCTGCCACAGCAGGTGGAAAACAGCAGCTGGAGAGGGAGCCAAACTCTAGCAAAGGGGAGCTGCTGTGACCACCCTAATCCCACCCCCAACAACACACCTTCTCCAGCGAGGCTCCACCTCCCAATTGCCATCAGCTGGGAACCAAGCACTCAAAACACAAGCATTGGGCTGGAGAGATGGCTCAGCGGTTAAGGCACTTGCCTCCAGTGCCTAAGGCCCTGGGTTCAATTCCCCAGGTCCCACATAAGCCAGACCCACAAGGTGGTGGCCCTGGTTCTCTCTCTCTCTTTCTCTCTCTCTCTGCCTCTGTCTCTCTCTTTCTCTGCTTGAAAATGAATAAATAAAATATATTTTTTAAAAACACAAGCATTTATAGGGACATCTAGTTCAAACCACCACACCTAGCAATTCTCCACACGACTGGGTTACAGATGTGTGTGGCACTTGCATGGGTGCTGGGGAATCAAACTCAGCAAATCAGACCCTCCTACTTGTGTGGTGAGTGCTCTTACCCCGAGCCACCTCCCCAATCCCCACTTGGATTTTTTTTAATTTGGGTTCTGGGAATTTGAACTCAGGTCTTCATCCTTTCAAGGCAAGTACTTTACTGATTGACCCATCTCCCCAGCCACCACTCTGGGGCTCTGGGGGTCAGCTTAGCCTCAGCCTGAGCAAGCAGGTGCCCAGTGGGCATGTGTGGCTTTTGTCAGGCACATGTTTACTCCTGTTCCCGACAGACAGGATAGCAGTCCATGTGACTAGATGGTGGATAGACATGTGGGGCCTCTCTGCCCTGTTGAAGGAGATCAGTGTGGTGCTTTGATCCAGGTGTCCCATATGCTATGTGTTCTGAGTGCTTGATCCCCAGCTGATGGCAGTTTTGGAATTGGAACCTTGTTGGGGGTCTGTTGATGGGTGATACAGCCAGCTTCCCCTTGCCAGTGTTTGGCACCCCTTCCTGCCACTGTTTGCAGTGCTGTGGTGAAAGCGATGGTCACCCTCTGCTCATGCCATTGTTTTCCCTGCCATCATGGAGCTTCCCTTCGAGTTCAGAAGCCAAAATAAATGGGGAGGATTTAAAACTGGCTTTCCTAAAGGAAGCCGGCCCTTTTTCTTCCCCCACATGGCAATGGAGCAGAATGACTGCTGACCCAGGCCTTAAGAAGGTAAGGCCTTCTCCACTCCAGCTAATGGCTGGAGTGGGGAAGGCAGGCTCCAGACTTCTTTTCTCATAAATCTCTCTGTCTCATAAAGGGAGCTTTCTATTATCTTTTCTTGGGCTTCTTATTTAGATAAATAATATAAGTTCTGTTAAACTCTCTGACATGTGCTCTCCCCACACGGGTGGCAGGAGAACTCTGTAACTTCCCACATGATGACTGGGAAAGTTCCCCATCCAACTCCCCTTTTCCTAATCTACTAAATTAGAATAAATTTAGTAATTAAAATTAAAAAAAAATAAGCCAAAATAAACCCATTCCTCCCATCAGCTGCTTTTTGTCTGGTTCTTTCTGCACAGCAACAGAGAAAAGCTGACTGCAACAGTTTTGGTACCAGACAGTGGGGTTATTTGTTGATGCTGGAACCCCGATTCTGTGGCTTTAGTCTTTTGGAACTGATTTGCAGGAGGAAGGTGGAAGAATTTGAAACCTCAGCCTAAGAGATGCCTCGTAGTGCTGTAAGTGCAGCTTGTTGGACCACCCTGGTCAGAGTTGGAAAGACATGAATGCAGTAAGGACTATGGACTGTGAGGTTTGGCTTACGAGGGGGAGGAAGAACTTTGTCAGGACTGTGCCAGAAGCAGTTTGTGTGAGAGGCTTGCTGCGTTCTGCCTGCCTGTGTCCTGGGAACCTGTGCAGGGTTGTTTTACGTAAAGATGGACTGGTGGGGCTGGAGAGATGGCTCAGCAGTTAAGGCACTTGCCTCCAGTGCTTAAGGCTCTGGG
>PVHP010037648.1:0-17262 GCA_004024765.1 Zapus hudsonius
GTATTACCATGTTATCTGAAATGTGCCAATGTGAACAGACAGACAGAACAAGTTGCATTTTTTTTTTACTGAAAAGTTTTGGTTTTGTTTCCAAGATCAAATATTACAATAAGACATTTTAACTTTTATTTAACAGTCTGTATTTTGATAGTAGTTTCAACCTCTGAAATTAAACCACACATGCCTATTTTTCCACTTGTGCAAATCACAATGAACCAATAAGGAGAATATCTTTTTAGAAATTACCTTCACTGTGGCTTGTGAAGGTAATTTCTAACGATTAAATATTTCATCCCCAAGCTAAACAAATTGTATAGAACTTATGCTATTTTAATTTTTTTTAGATTTACGCTATATTTAATTGCATTAGTCATTCCTCTTTTTGAGGCTATGGACAGGTGCTGACTACCCAGAAGGCTCAGACTCCCTGCACTTTTTTTAAAATAAAGTAAGTTTTGCATCATGCTAAATGTTCACTCAGGAAGTATTTTTATATAGCAAAACACTTGAATGATCAATATCATAAGAAAATATGACATTTTCCTCAGGCCTCTCTGTACGCACAGGTACAGGTACTTATGGCTGCATTTGCTCCTCACCCACCTCACCCACACCACCTCCAAGACTACACATATTATTCATGTAAAATAAAACTAAATACCTCAATTTGATTCCTAATTCTATCACATGGAAATTTGAGAACATGAAGAGAGTACTTGAATTCTCTCACTTGAAAAATTGGAATAATAACTGTTCTAGCTGTCAAATTTTTGATATGTTAACAGCAAATACAGAAGAAGCCCCATCAGAGCCTCACAAATTGCAAGCACTCCACAAATGATAAGCATTTATGTAAGCTAAGTGAAGACTAACACAATGTCACAGTATTCTCACAATGCAACAGCCAAATACACACACCCACACAATACAGTCAAAGGGAATTATATATACCTGACACTTGAGACATTCAATAATACAATACATGTTTAAGACATTTTAATTTCATTAGCTTTAGCTGAAATTTTGTGAAGATCTGGAAATATTTGTGCTTGGATTAAAGTGAGAGACATGTGAAAAACACATAAAATGAAGGGAAAAGAAAGAGAATAATGATCCACATTGACTAATGTGCAGACAATATTCTCAAAGCTTCAAATCACATGTACCAGATCAGATTCCCTTGAAGTATTTTGAAATTTCTTTTTACTACTGAGGAAAGTAAGGTGTGGAAAACCAAATTATAAAATCACTTGTGAATTTAAAAAAAAAAGGGGGGGGGAATGACAATCACTCTAAGGTGTGTTTTCTCCTAGCCTGGCCTACATTCTCCAAATCTATATTCTAAGAAGAGTTAGAAACTGATTTTCACACAAATATTAAGACAAGCTCTGATTGTAGAAATTGGAGAATAGATTAGCGGATTTACTCAGTAGGTCTAATCTAAGTAATTGAAGGGGAGAAACTGAAGAAAACAGTGCCAGAAGGGCACTCTGAGTTTATGAAGTTTGTAATCTACTCACTTTGTATATTAGAAATTTAATTTGCATTACAAGTTGGAACATTTCCTACAGAGACGCTGAGTAAGAAGGATCGGGATCAGATAATTTAATGTCACTGGACCCCTAAATAAAGTAAATATTAAGAGAGCAGGCAATATAGGTCAGTAGGAGAACACTCACCTCACACATGTGAATCCCTACATTCAGTTCCCAGTACAAAAGAAAAACAGCTTGCTAACTTTAACTAGAAAGCAAATTCTACATGGTTGTAGCCATTAGCAAACTATAGCAAATAGTATGTGACAATTTTGTACTGGTTGTTAAATATTAAAATAACAAAAATTTTCCTGACTTGGGAGACAAAAGTAAGAAGGATTAACAAAACTAATCCCCTGTGGGGATAGACATAAAAGAAATAAGCATTAAATAAACACAAGTTTGGTGACCAATCAGCCATGCATGCCAGTTATCATGAGGTTAGTGAAATTAATGCACAGAAGCACACGGTAGTTTTAACAATTTATTAAAACTACGTAACAGCCCACAGGTAGCTGAAAAACGCTACCTAATCATTGGATAAATTGAAAGGAAATATTCAGTTAGCTATAATGTCACCCTAATAAGGAAAGCTTGTAAAGTGGCTGTGGAGAAAAGGGAACCCTTAAATGTTGCTAGCAGTGTAAATTAATATAGCTATTTTGGAAGCACTATGGAACTTCCTTAAAACTTAAAACAAAGCTATTTTTGATCTAGAAATCTCATGATTGGGCATAAAAACAAAGGAAGTATAGTCAGTATGTTAAAGATACATGAGAATTGTCATGATGATCAACCATAGCATTATTCACAATGGTCAAATCCAGAAGAAAACATGAATTCATAAATAGTCCATGAATTGCTGGATGGATAATGGATTCTAGTTCAGCTATAGAAAGAATGAAATCATGTAATGTGTGGCAACTTGGATGGAATACGAGACCCATATGTAAAGGGAAATAAGTTAGGCCTAGAAAAAGTAAATACTCATCTGGGTAAATAATCCACATTGATCTCAAGGGCGAATGGAGGCTACTAAAGACTGGGGCAAGTAGAAAGGGAGGAGAGATGAAGAAAGGTTAATTCTCAGGGTTCTGAATAATAGATAAATAAGAGCAAGAGGCTCTAGCCTACCCTTTAATAGTAAAGTAGCCATTGATAATAAGGTGCTATACACTTAAGAAAGCTAGGATTCTGAAAGTATTTTACAATATAGAAATGACTAAGTATGAAGTGATATTCTTAATATGATCTAATCATTATGAAATGTATACATGCACCAAATATCATATGCTACCCTCCAAGTATGTAAAATTATGTCATTGAACATCAGTCAAATTAAGGAAATAAATGAAAAAATTAAATAAGGGACTAGCTATTGCCTTATGTGAATTTAGATGTTAAGCTTACATATCATCACTGTCTTTTGCATGTAGTATGAAATTTTCAGTTCGTCTATAGCATGCTTTGGCACAGGTGTGGATAGTGTAAAAGTCAACTAGAAGTATCAATGGGATGGCTATTCAAAAATATATAATTGATATAAGAGGCATCCTCCAATAACCCAAATTAAAACTTTACATTTAACAGTTTATAGTTTCAATTATCTCTCAATGAATGTCACTTTCATTTAATTGCATATCAGAACTAGTGTCAAGTGAAGAGAATGAGAACAACATGATTTTCTCATTTTGAAGTGATGACTAAATATCTCCATGGAATAAAGGAGTACAAGCCATCACAGATACTTGACCAGGAAGGACACCAGTCTATGTAGTGCACTTGCCATTGTTGCTTTGGCGGGCAGGAGCCTGTGAGAAGCACTTCATCCAGGGGACTCCTGTGGTCGCCACATGAATCAGCAAAGGAAGATGTTGACCTCAAGGGACAAAGGAAGACTTGGAAGTACAATTAGCACCAAATGCTCATAAATCCTGTATGATCATATCCATAATGAGTTAACGTCTAAGCTTCAGTTTCTGTAACTATGAGGGGTATTGTAAAGCAGAAATATCTGATTCAGCATTAATTTTGTTTTATAATCAGTTAAACCATGTGTACATATCCATCAAATATCCAGAATTTAATCTTTTAATTTATAAAAAATGTATTGGCTATTTTATTACAAAATCTCTAGGTATGTTGTAATTGTTTGTTTTACAGTAGGCACTCAATTTATATTAGTGATTCTACAGTGATGAGAACATTGTATTTCAACTAATTCAATATATGGACGTGATGTAAGTTATTTTGATACCAATAAAAGCTAATAAATTTTAGTAAGCATGTATTATCTTAGTCAATGCAAAGAAAAATTCTTTAATAAAAGCCCATAATACATTATATTTATACAAGTGGAAAAACACCAAACACAACTTCAAACACTTTTAGCATTCTGTATAATGGAAAACATACCTAAATTATAACACATGAGTACTCTTGTAATATTTTTTCTAGTTTGTGTTAAGATACGGTTTGCCATTGGAGTACTGGTGGTTATTTACTGAAAATGTCGATTTTATTTTCTGATACAGTCTGTATTGAAATTTTCCTATTTCTCCCTTTATGGAATTTCATTTTCCTTTTAGGAAAACTATGAAGAAATTGCAATTTGTTATACAAAATACATATGATCTTTCCTTCTATTGTCTGTGAAAAAAAAATTCTGTAGACAACCTAAATTCTAATCCTTGATTTGTACAGCAAACCTGGGCAATGAACTAGAAGCAAAATATACTATCTACAAGTCTCAACTCATGGAAAAAATGAATATTGAAACTCAAACACAGAGTTTTTTTTTAATAGATATAAGATCAAGGTAAGAGAGATAGAATGTGTTTATTTTCCAAACTGAAGACAGGAAAGGAAGTATTTTCACTTTAGTGCTCACTTGTGACTCTCCCTCCAAGAACACAACCTCTTGCAAGCTCAGACTCTGTAATAGTAACGATGCAGTTTCAAATATAATGGTACAGAAAAGCGAGCCATATGAAAAAAAAAGCAGCAGGGAACGCTTATGCTGAAATACATCTCTTGTTAGGAAAAAGATTTAATAGGAATCTTACTGTGCATAAAAACAACCTCTTTTGACACAGGTAAATTGTCATTTCTGTCATTTCAAGTCGTTATTGCTTGATATAATCACACATGTGAATTCAGTTCTTATAGTGTCTAGCAAAATCATATGATTAAAGTGGATCTGTGGAGGCATGCAGTGAGACAAATATGTTTAGAAAATTTTCACCGACTTGATATGTGTGGCCTGAATATAAACAGAGAATATTTAGGCATATTACTTTATTATTATCTTTGTGTATTTTCTTTAAAGATAACCCTATTGTAAAATTCACAGTGAACAGTCGAAATTGTTGTCCATGCTGGCAATGACCCTGACATACTCTTTCTTTAACATATGACATTCAGGCATTACAACTTTTAAAATAAAGTGGCATAATGTAAAGGGGGGTTGGTCTTAGAAAATATAAGATTATTCATTTTCTCATTTTTGCTGGGAAATGA
This sequence comes from Zapus hudsonius, assembly GCA_004024765.1. NCBI lineage: Eukaryota > Metazoa > Chordata > Mammalia > Rodentia > Dipodidae > Zapus > Zapus hudsonius. The sequence continues at coordinate 5,055 of PVHP010037648.1, forward strand.
GATGATTTATACATAGATGATTTATTTATGTATTGAAATATGTATATAAATAATAACAGCTTGAATACACTAAAATTTTTAAAAAGTAACTCAAATCCAAAATATTAATAATTTAAATTAACTAAACATCCTGTTGGGTCCAGATCCAGTTTTGAGTTGTTACAATATCAAGAGCTATTTTCCTCAATAATATGCCATTTTGTAACAAGACAATAGGCTGAGTGAGATAATGCTTAGTCACTTTCCAATATTATCATACCAATTTATTTGGCACCTATGAGTTATAAAATTTCTAGTTGCTCCAGATCCTCCACACTTCCTGTTGTCCAAACCTCAACATTTTTATTCTTGTGATTTTGACTCACTCTGATCTCCATCCATTCTTTTCTGATGACTAATATCTATGCACATTGCTTATCTGTTCCTTAGTAGGTATATGGATATATTCATAGTATAAACGTGCTAAATAAATTAGAGATGTGGAAACCTACCTAAATGCATAGATATACATAAATACAGACAAAAGTATCTGTAAAACAAGTTTACATTTAAAAATTAGGATTATCCTGTTTTTCATTCTGAACAATAAGAATATATGTTATGGAATCTGGAATCCAGTCATATTAATAAATAGTTTTAAACTTTCTGTGGCTTGCATTTTTCACTTCCGCATCAGTCATACAAAGAGCAAAAATGTTCATAATTTGAAGTTCATTTCTAACTTTTGGCATATTTCAGGAGAGTTGAGAATAATTTCTCAAGACTATATAAATTAGTATATGCACATATACAGTCTGCTTCAGATTCAAGTCTATTATTCAAATTCATGCAGCTTTCTTCTTTCAGACCTTTTTCCAATGAGGTAGTCAACTTACTCTGGAGCTGAGAAATCACAAACCTTTGTCAACAGTCCACTCAGAAGACTCATAATTCTGCACATTCCAAATAAAACATTAAGAAATAGAAGACCATTCTATTCCACTTTTAAGACTTATTTATTTGATTAGGAACCTTCCCCAAATCAAAGTTTTATGAGTAATCAAAAGTGGGATCATTTTAAAGTAGAGCAGGGAGCAGGTGCAGTGTCTATGCTAAATACTGCAGTGTTTGGAGGCCCTGGCGTGCTCATTCTGTCTGTCTGTCTGTCTGTCTGTCTGTCTGTCTGTCTTTGTTTACAAATAAGTAATTAAATAAATGACTAGCAAATAACTTCACATGAGTTAATATTTATAACTATAGACAAGTATTCCTTATAATAATGTAATATATACAATTAAATGAACAATCATAATCAAGGTGGATGTGGTAACTCAAAACAAGAATATCTTATAATAATGTAATATTATATATATATATATATATATATATATATATATATATATATATATATATATATATATATATATAAAATGAACAGTCATAATCAAGGTGGGTGTGGTGGCTCATGACTGGTTTCTCAGCACCCATGAGGCTAAGGGAGGAGGATGATCACTATTTTAGGCCTGTTTATTATATAATAAGACCCTGTGTCAAAATAGCCAAAATCTATCTACTAGACAAGAAATGGTCATTGATTCCCTGGCAGGAGATGAATCACCCCTCACACATTAGCTCAGGTCCAGTTGAAACCACAGAGGAATTAGCAAAATGAGCAAGAGGGCTGCTTTCAGGTGAGCTGACAACCTGCTCCAGTGTGATGGTGACAAACACTGAGGACACTCAAGATGCACCAAAGAGCTGAAAACTTAGACTTAAAACACAGCCAGCAGGGCTCAGAGAAATTTGCAGAAGGGGTGAGGGACACTGTGAGAGCCACAGGTCTGGAGGGAACATCCACAGGCATTGCTACCCTCACATTGACCTACTGCTGCTCTCAACTCATAACCCACCACCAACAATCCCATTGAGGAGGGCCCTCAGTGGAATGGAGGCAGGGAGGAGGGAAATGATGGTACCAATTATTATTTGTCCATACAAAGTTAAACTTTTAAAAGTAAAATAATAAAAGAAGTGAAGAATTCTGGCCCTGCTAGTACCTATATTTCCTGAGAGTTCTCTTTAAGAAATTGATGAAGACAAAATTCAGACCTCATTGGCAAAGTCTCTACAATTTGCAAGTAGTACTCCATAGAGGGTCCTTTCATTACTACCAGACCTTTCCGGACATTTCTGAAAACCATGGTGAAGGAATGCCTCCCAGAACTGGGCAGTGAACATGACTATCCAAATTGTTGGGAAGAAAACATGTAGATAGAGTTATGAGTCTACGCTGACTCATAAGATGCTGTCAAAGATTTCGGTAGTCACTGAGGGACTTGGAGGAACATTTCTAGAAAACTCACTGCTGGTAAATTGAGCTCAACAGATTTGGGAAGAAGTGGAAATCGAAAATTCCAAGGGTGCTGAGAAAATGAAGATATCTGTGTATATTATGCAGTCTCATCATGCACCCATACTTGTGTGGATACTTAAATATATAATTTATCTGAGATAATTAGCATAAATGTGTATTCCACACACATAGGAATGAATAGCATATGTAGACAAACCGTTTAGCAGTTCATAATACATAGTCCACAATAGTGAGCTGATAGAGACAGCTAATGCTGTAGATCTTAGGAAAGAATCTGGAGCGATATATCCAACAGATATTCTGAAATTGAGGCAGGATGGGGAATTATTCCCATATCTTTGTTGGAAATGGATAGGTTAATTTTTCCAGATATTATATATGTTTTGAATATTATTGATCCCCAATATGTTTTTTTCAGCCACAAATCATTCCTTTCAGAGACTTACTTCAAAAGTACTACTTCATTTCCTTAATGAGGATTTTTATAGAAAAGAACTCATGTCTTCTAAAGAAAACTCTCCCGTCAATCATCATATCTTTCCACATTAAAAAATAAGTCCAAATTAAGACAATTCACAAATGTTTTTAACTACAACAATTTCAATGGGTCATAGCAATAAAAGTTCAATATCACCATCATGATTGCAAAATAAATTATTTAGATCTATTTGAAATAGAGATGGCCTTTTTCTACTGCTGAGAGAATTGTTAAACCAATAAAGAAAAGTGAGTCATTTGAAGTTTTCCTGCAATGATTACTTCTATATTTCATGGTAGCAGTTTTACAATGTTGACCAAATTTAAAACATTCTGTCACATAAAACTTGTACAGCATGGGAAAGGCCTTGCATTTGATTCCTAGCAATGCACATTTGTACATATATGCATATACACGTAACACACATACACATTCATTCAAAAATAAAATACTGTAAGAAGTATATTACTGTAGTAAATAGCTTTAGTATCAAAAATGTATCAAATGAACAAGTCTTATATGGTATATTCCTGAGTGCTATGAAAATTATATATGACACTATGATTTTCATTGTGTCAAAAATGTTTTACAGTACAACCAGCCATATAAGCAGATAGGAGAGATGATTTATGGGGAGTGTCTTAGTTGCCTCTTTTCTGTCTCCTAGGCTTCTTTATGTTTTCTATCTTTAAGGCAATGCAACACTAGAAAACTTATTAGGAATTGTCACATGATTTTATAAAAGCAGCCTCTTGATTGTTTCTTATTACATTCCTGTGGGATTCTCTGGATGCATGAGCACTTGCTATCGTGGAAGTTATGCATTGTCCACTTTTATTGCCTTACAAGTCATATACTGACCCAGCTTTTTGGTGCCTGGAAAAATAACAAAGCTAATATTTGAAGACATTGAAATAAATCAATTAGAAAATGGTGCCCAAAATAAATTTACATTAGAGTATGAAGGTGAATACAAAAGGAGACTTCTATGTTACATTGAAATAAGCTCAAAAAGTTCACTCAGGGGCTGGAGAGATGGCTTAGCGGTTAAGTAGCTTGCCTCCAGTGCCTAAGGACCCAGGTTCAGTTTCCCAGGACCCACTTAAGCCAGATGCACAAAGTTCATTTGCAGTGGCTGGAGGTCCTGGTGTGCTCATACTCTCTCTGTCTCTATCTTCATATGTATCTCTCTGCTTGCAAGTAAATACATAATTTATATTAAAAAAGTCACCCAGGACACATTATCAGAAGGAGATTCCTCATTTAATGATTGTACACTGATGTATATTTACTCCAACTACAGTAAATGCTGTGGGGTTGACTCTTCTAAGATCTATAAGGAAATAGGATGTCACATTAGTGAAAAATTCATCATCCAAATCCCTATATTCAAATACATTTACATATATCTATAAAGTAAATTATATTAGAAAACAATATTTTCTTGTTATAAGATTTATTTCTCAATAATAAAATTATATCATTTTATTAGTTTTATACACATGTTAAATGTCTCGTTTTCTATGAAGCATAATATAATCCAAAAAGCATAATAAGCTTGAAACCAGATGAATAGGTAATACACATAGCTCCCAACAATAGTTCATAAGACTGGGTTCATTGAACTGGGAAAACAGAACATTCTGTTTGCCCCATAATAAATCCAGAATATGGCATCTTCAAAGGTTTGGTTTTGAAATTATACTTAATTTCAAATTTGCCCAAATCCTATTTTTAAAAACGTATCTTTTTTCTTTTCTTTTTTTATTGTTAATAATGAGTTACATTGTTTAGTGGGCCAACCATGAGTTGTTATTCCCAATTCCCCATTGCCCCCCCTCCCCATCCCCAGTCAGCTGGATATCCTCCTCCATGGGCCTTCTGGATCAGTCTTTGTGGTAGGGGACCATGGATAGCTCATTCTTCAGCCGGGCTCTCAGGTCTCAAGTGTGTAGTTACTGAGGGTTGCCAGGTCTCTGCTATTCTCCCCCACCACGGCTCTCACAATCTTTCCGCCCCCTCTTCCGCTCAGTTCCCTGAGTCGTGGTGGGCGAGTATTGAGGCTGCTATGGTGTTGTGAGCTTAGGGGTTTTTGTGTCGAGATTTTCGTTGGTTTCTGTCTCACTGGCTTATCCTTTGTTGATTGGATGGCTATGGCTGTGGGTCCCTTGTTCATCCAATCATTCTCTGTGGGGTTCCATATGGATCCTCCCCCGTATGACTGTGGTGGATCATCTCATGCCAGGATCTCAGCTTTCTTCCTGTAGTCGGTTGGTAGGGTTTTATGGGCCACAGCTCCCTCACTGTATCCTGAAAAATACAAACACAATCACTTTGGTTCCTGACCCCAAATTTCTATTTGTATGAGAACTAGTATATATCAGTCATTGTCTTTTCTTTAGATTATATTTAGATATATATGATGTTACATGCACTTAGTCAAATTTACATCTGGAAGGCACAGAAAATGTAAACATTCTCATTACAATTTGGCAAAATGGAAGAGAGTGTATTCCTGTTCTGAAAGTTTACTGGACTTAGAGATGATTACTTAATTTATTCTTTGCCACACAAATAGAGACTTCTCAATTCAAAAATTCATAAAACCTAAATAAGTAATTAGCAACTAATATGCATTCTGATTTCTGTAATTAAGGTACTTAATTAAAAATAAAACTTTGCAAATCCGATTTACAATTAATTAAATATTTGCAAATTTTTTTCAGCTGGTTCACAAAAACACATGGCCTTTAAACTTAAAATTATGAACAACAAAATGGTCAGAACATGCATACACACTCACACACACACAAAAAGACACACACACGTATATAGATATATACATACATATAGATAGATAGAGATAGAGATACATATATATCATAGGATTTATGCATACATGTAAATCTGTGTATACATACATTTAATGTATATATGAGCAAATCATTGCATAATATTGAATTATAATTTATATAATATATTAATCAAATATTCTGCTATAATATTGAAATGTTCTCCAAATGAAATTCAATATCATCTCCAGAATGAAAAGCAATTAAATATCACTTGTTACATTGGTAGAGAAAAACATGTGAGCAGAAATAAGAAAAATAAATAAATAATTTACATACTGTGGTTACTGATTCCCAGTGCTAAAACATATTTACTCTCTTTATAATTATGTCTTTTAGAGGGCAGTGTAGTTTTTCAAAGAAGGTCTCAGTGTGCAGCACAGGCTATTCTCAAACTTGAGATGCTCCTCTCTCAGCCTCCCACATGCTGGGTCACAGCTGTGTCCTACAACATCTGGCTTAAATTTAGATCTTTGCAGTCCTTAGCGAAGTAAACATGCGAACTAAAGGACTGGAGTAATTATCCAAATCTTCATAATTATCCAAATTATCACCCATTGGAGAAATCTCCTGACTTATAGAAAAATTGTATATATATGCAAATAAAATATTAAACAGAAATAAGTTTTAAAAGTTAAGGGCAAATAGTATCATAAACAAATTTGTTTTATGAAATACATTTTGAAGTCATATAATGTTGCTACTTTTTGATTCTATCAAACAATACATTGCAATTATTTTAATTTTAGTGCCATCGTATCTCCCCTAAATTTCCATTTTACTCATAAAATGGAAGATTTAAGCCCATCCCCCCATTCAGAATCCCAAGTACAGCCCCACATTCTGCTCCTTGGCTCTCGACTTAGGTCTGTAGCAAGGTTGTCTGGAGACATTCAAATCCTCAAAAGTCAACCTGAAATTTGGCCTTGATGAGATACTTCACAGTTCACCACAGTGTTTTGTCCAGCCATTCCTTTCAGCAAAACATTTGAAATACTGCCATCTATTAACTCATTTTTATAGCACATACCATTTGACCATATACTACCTGCTTCTGAAAGTCCTATAAGATTAAAGTTTAATAGTAACTCCAATAATTGCACAGTGACCTTTAGAATGCAATAAACCTGCATTTAGCTTGTACAGAAAGAATGGAATAATACTTCCCATAGAATTTTCCTTCCTCAATTGTAGGAAGGAAATTGAAGACTTTTTTGTTATTTATAAGGAAAACCAATGAAAGAGCTGAAAAGGGATTTCATTCTTCCTACAAGAAAATGCCAACAAGTACCACTGCAGGACCATAAACCTGCATGTTGCAGGAGTGCATGAAGGGTAGTCACAAAATCCTGCAGACAAATGTCATTCAATTCAGATGCATCAAGGCTTGGTGAAAATTTCAAAATGTTTATCATTTAAGATTGACTATATATAGGAATTAACTCTTACTACTCCACATATTCATAAAATTGTCATGAAAATTACTTTTTTATTTGTCTTATTAGACATAACTACAACTTTAGTGATTGATGACATCACAATTCATTATCTAAACAGACCTAACATGAGGAGTTTTACATTCCAGGTACTGAGGACAATGGTGCTGTCTGTTTCCCTTCCCTATCCTGTCTGTTTCCCTTCCCTGTCCTGTCTGTTTCCCTTCCCTGTCCTGTCTGTTTCCCTTCCCTGTCCTGTCTGTTTCCCTTCCCTGTCCTGTCTGTTTCCCTTCCCTGTCCTGTCTGTTTCCCTTCCCTGTCCTGTCTGTTTCCCTTCCCTGTCCTGTCTGTTTCTCTTCCCTGTCCTGTCTGTTTCTCTTCCCTGTCCTGTCTGTTTCCCTTCCCTGTCCTGTCTGTTTCCCTTCCCTGTCCTGTCTGTTTCACTTTCCTCTCCTCTAGTCATTTTCAGGGCTGTACCCTGTCTCTTCTTCAAAACTAACACATAGCACCTGTTGCCCCCTGACTTGTTTCATCTATACATTTTCTTTTCTGATGCTGACACTATAGCTTTATGCTATAAGGAAACTTGCATTATGGTCAGCCCACTCAGCTGATCTCAGGATGGTCCCACTCCCTAATGTTGATCTTGCATCATTTCTCATGATCATTGAAGAGTCACTAGCTTGAGGGATGAGGATATGGACACTTTGTGGAGACTATTGTTCAACCTGCCCTACACTGTCAAAAAAAATCAATATAAATGACTATAAAATGTTCAATTAACTGAAATGCATTTGTTATAGATGACACAAAGTTTTCAACACTTAACAACAAACCTTGTGATAATCTGAGGTTTCAGTTTGTAACAATTTAATAGTTACTAGTAGAATTGCTTTTAATTTAGAGAAGAAACTCTGCACAAAAAGATGAAAAATAAAAAGTAACAAAAAGGAAAGCAAAAAATAGAAAGAAAATAAAACTTTATTTACAGACCAAAGCAATGAAAGTTTCTAACTTGAAAAGGAAAATAATTTTCACCATTCTAAGTTACTTTTCTTCAAATCTCTGTTGTCAAGTATGAGCTGACACTTAACACACATCTTGATTCTCTGGTATTGTTAGTTTTTCTCTTCCTATTACTTTACTATTATATACAAACTCTGCTCCCTGAATAAACGTCTTTAGAAACTCTACTCACACCAAGCACTTTAAAATCTGAATTGTAACTGAGAGTACCCATCGTCTGTGTCAAGGACTCACATATTCAGTCTCCTCTTACTGTTTTTTTTTCCATCCCTCTTGACTTCCCATGAACTCTAAGAAGATATACATAACTTTATTTTGACCTTCAAAGAAGTTCCAGTTTTCTTAAAAATGATACAGATAAGTTACCAATCATTTTATGCATTAAGATTTATTCACAATGCTTATATTTTATCACATATTGAATTTGTTTGCAAAGATAAATGAAGTTGAGAAAAAATATCTGTTTATTTTTTTTCTACTTGTAGATGGAAGGTTGGCTAAAAGCAGAAATTGCTGCCATAATTATTTTTGTGCTTAAGAAACAAGAGGGCTATGCGATAAATTTTGTTGTTAAGAATTATCAGTTATAAATGCTAATCTAAGAGCTAGATGGTAATTTAATAGTATTTAAGAGTAGTATTTAATAGTATTTAATTGAATAGTATTTGATAGTATTTAAGAGTAGTAGTGTCATTAACAATGAAGAAATTTGACAATTTTTAAAGTTTTTAACTCTATATCTATTTTTTTGTTATTTTCCTATTTAAAATATTTATTTATTAGGAAGAGTGGGAGAGAGACTCTGAATGGCCATTCCAGGGACTCCTGCTACTCAAAATGAACTCCAGACTCATGGGCCACCTTGTACAACTGGCTTTAGGTGGTGACTGGGGAATCAAACTCAGGTGCTTAGTTTTTGCAGTCAAATGCCTTAACTGCTGAGCCATCTCTCCAGCCCTATATTTTAAAATTAATTATGACCTTCAATATAGGAACAAATCACCTGTTGGTTCCATTACTCTCTTGTTATGTTCTTATATCTCCCTCCTCAGTGGGCTTATTGCTATTGACCATGGGGTTAGTTTTAAAATGTAGGGATAAGGAGTCTTTTAGCTTGTACGATAAAGAAATAGGGAAAATAATTGTTAAAATTTAAAACTTTTTCATTAAATATGTTAAAATTATCTCATTTAACAAACATCAATGCTTGTTGCAAAGTCTTGTGACTAAAAGAATCTGTTTAAATATAAAGAATTAATTTTGCTTTCTCCCTTATATTTAATTTTATATTATTCAGTATGAGGGGTATAATAAAAATAACAAAATTGTCAAATATTTATTTGTGTATTTCATTTCTCTCAGAATAAATAATAGTCTGCAGAATTTTGAAAAATCTGAACTGTGGATTTTCTGTGGCAAATAAAACTCACACACACTCAAGGTCACCCTTGCTCTCTCAGAAAGTGCTAGGTCGCGTACATCGCCATTGTTTTATAATCTGGACATTCAACCACCCAGTTCTAAAAGGCACAGGTAGGAGGATCACTGCGAGTTCAAGGCCAGCGGCCAGCCTGAGACTACATAGTGAATTCCAGGTCAGTCTGGGCTACAGCAAGACTTTAGAAAAAAAAAAAATAAAATAGAAGAAATCCTTTCTTGGGACTCTGTGGAAAGCATTTAAAGGGAGATGGACTCATCAGATGTGGCCACTATGTTTTGTGTTGTTACTTTGCAATTATTCTTCTAGTCTCTAGCTGGCAGTGCATTGTACTCCTGGGAAGTTGTGAATTACAGGCTTATGACAAAGGTAGAAGAGGAACCGAAAGAACTGCTTGCTGAGAACTTAATCTGCTCTCATTTCACAGTGCTTCCCTATAACTTCATTTCTCTTGTGTGGATCGAGTTTGATACATCCCTTTGATAAGACAATATTTGAAATTTTCTTTTCTTCCATTAAAATAAAACTTTAGATGTAATTTAATTTGTGTGTGTGTGTGTAGTGTTAGTGTGTGTATGGTGTGGTATATATGGTGTATGCATGTGTAATGGCACTTATGTTTCTCTGTGGGGACTTAAGGCAATTCCAGTGTCTGCCCTCCCTCCAGCGATCTTGCCTATTTGAGCCAGAGTTGCTTTGCTGAAACCAGAACTTGCTGCTGTTTCATAAGCCCTGCTGATTCCCTGGTGGGGCTCACCGTTGAAGGACTGGGTGCTTGTGGTGTTCCCATGGGTTCTGGAGATTCCAACTCAGCAGTTTCAGGCATCAGGCCCTCATGAATCTGCAGGAAGAGAACCTAACTGCTGAAGCATCTGCCTAACCCATACCTTTTAAGCATTCTTCCTAACTTCCATATGCATCTAAACACACTTGTAAATATGTGCCTGCACACTGAGAGGCCATAAAGAAGGTCTGCTTATGCCTTAGGAATTTTCCAAACTGCTGACCACCTGGTATTTAGCCTTGGGCCTGAGAGGCCATAAAAGGCAAACAGATACTGGTTATCTTACCAAAAGTCCACAGATTTAGCCAATCACCCTTGCATAGTTTGTTCCCGCCACCAGCTGCACTAATCATTTTAAACGAATGCCTTATGATTTTCCTGCCATGCGTTATAAATTGCTGTGAGATGCTGTGATGTAATTCAAATCTCTTGCTCTGTGGTTTTATGCTTTAAAAGGACCCTGCAAGCCCCACTCTGGGTCTCCTTCTTGCTAGAGGGTAGACCCCAGCATGCTGGTTTGCTTTCTCGAGAAACAATACTCTTGCTTTTGCATAAGTGAGTGGTGGTCTGCATTGGGACGGTTTGTGGACTCTAACACACACATGTTCCATCAACACAGTAACTGCAAGGGGAAAATAAGTGTCAAACGTGAACCAAACAATCTGTGATGGCCTTCGAAAAGGGAAGGTTCAGAGACATTCTCCTTTGAAACCATATAGATACGTCAGTCTACTGCCATGGAAATGCCTGAGGGATGCTTCCCCAACCCCAGTGCCCTCCAGCCAGAATAAAATCTAAAGCACAGACACTCTCCAAAAGCATGTTCTACATGTCAAGTTTGACTCTAGAAGATAGAAGATATCCAATATCCATAAGTATGTATTGAGTCCAACAGCATGTAATGTTTGGTTTTATTTCCTTCGTCTCTGTGCTTGTAGGCAAAATTAAATTTAGACTTGAAACCACCTATGCTAATTGAGGCCATATTAGTAAGCAATGCCATGAAAGCACACTCACAGTCCAGCTGCAGGGACCACAGAGACAATTTGCTTGCAACTGCATGATGTTCTGCATTTGAATCCAATTGCCACCTTGAAATAAAGTGTGTCTTTGTTACTAGATGCTTTAAAATCCTCAGCCATTACTATTTCGTATTACAGAACTTCTTTCTTTCTTATTAAATCCAAAAGGAGTGTTTCATTGGGCCTCCTTTTATCCTACCAGTTATAGAGTCTCCACTGTATTGGAAGGGATCCTTCAATTACAGGATGGATACCCTGTTAGACATCTTACCCTGTGATATGTTCTAATTACTGAAATTACTTAGATGAAACTGAGATATTTCAAACACACTTCTCAATTTCATGTAATTTATAACGAACAATTGCAGATTTTGATTGACTGGTTCAAGGAGCAACTTTCTTTAACTCTGCACCTTCACAGCTCTACCTTGCAAAATTTTCTTTTCCACCTTTCATAGGAATTCACACTTTTATCATTGCTATATTTCACAGTGAGAGCTCCACTTTTTCAGTGATTTTATAAAAAATAGTTTCAGGGCTTTACAGTAATATTAAACTCTTTCTCCCTCAAATTTCTCCATCCAATTTGAATTTTTACACAAGAGGGGTTTCTTTTTTTTTTTTTTCTAATTTATTGTCCATAATGAGTTACAACATTTAGTGGGCAAACAGTGAGTTGTTATCCCCAATTCCCCACTGCCCTCCCCTCCCCCCTCCACTGGATAACCTCCTCCATGGGTCGTCTGGATCAGTCCTTGTGACAGGGGACCATGGATAGCCTAGTATTCAGCCAGGTTCTTCTGGCCGTACCTCTGGATA
>PVHP010037649.1:0-17302 GCA_004024765.1 Zapus hudsonius
GAAGGAAATTATAGTATCTATCTTACAGTTGTGAGGATTAAACTACCACATTCAGACCACATAAAGCAAGCTTTCAAGGCACAGTGACTAGAAGGTATATTATCTACTCCCTTGACTATAGCTATTCAATCTTTTAGGAAGCAAAGAGTCAAGTTTATCCTTAATCTATATCTATTGGAAAGAATAAACAAATTGTCTGAACAATAATATTTACAAATGTCATCTGTTCCTTAGATGCAGATATGAGGTTGTCAGTTTTATTTTCTTTAAGGACCATGGTAAGGGCTCTTACACCCACTGCCTGGGTGACCCCATCGTCTAGCTCTCTAACCTTTACAGCAGAAGGGGGACACTCATGGTGAGAAGGAAAGCGATGAGCCCTGATCCCCAATCCTGGGCTTCTACTTAGGCTCAGGTCAGTCCACACACACACACCTCCCTTGTGTTCATCTGTCTGTCTGTCTCATTCCTTGTCTCTTTCTCTGTGGCCCCTAGCCTTGTCTCTCCTCTGTCAGTCTCTCTCTCTCTCTCCTTGCTGTTTTAGGCATGAAGATCAGTGCCGTGTCGCTCCCTCTCCTCTATCTCAGTGTCTTGCATCACAGCCCCTCCCTCCTGCCCACCAAACTCTACCTGGATCTGAGGTGGCAAGCAGCTGTCCCTTGGGTACAGTGGCAGGTGGGCACTGCAGAACTGTGGATCTTTCCCCGGCAGGCTGTCACACTGCGGCTTCCAGGTCAAGCACAGAGGTATGGGGTGGGAGCATGATTCAAGCAACTCTGAGAATTTTGCTGACTGCCATAATGGTTGAGTTTATATTGTGGGGTCAATATATTATGGCCCCAATGAGGAAGTCACTTGACATAAAGCATTGTTACATACAGCTTCAGAAATCTCTTGTGCTTACTATGCAGGAGAAAGTTGAGAGCATGGCAGGCCTTTCATGGACTTACTCCATTAAGCTGAGCATATTGGAATCGTGTACTAGTCTTCGGTGTACTGCTTGATGCTGTCCAGGTAATTTTAAACTTGAAAAAAGATACCACACGTCTCTATTTCTGCTACACTAACTGGAACAGATAAACTCAACAATTCTATTGAAAGACAAATTTTTTTTTTCGAGGTAGGGTCTTGCTCTAGTCCGGCTGACCTGGAATTCACTCTGTAGTCTCAGGGTTGCCTTGAACTGACGGCAATCCTCCTACCTCTGCCTCCCGAGTGCTGGGATTAAAGGCGTGCACCACCATGCCTGGCCTGAAAGACAAATTCTTATTGAACAGTTCTTTGGTCTTAGCAATAGAATGTTCATACTATCTAATTAGTGATGAATTAATTTATTAGTATGATTCTATATCAGCAAACAAAAAAGGAGTCTAAAGAGAAATTGGATTAAAGGAGATTAACTCACAAGATCTTCAAAAGGTTTAAGTCTTAACATGGAAGATATATAGTGTAGAAAAAGAGGTCCCTCACTCCTGGAAGACCACAGCAAAGACCCCCCTGTCAACTGGGCTCCAAAAGGACACCTCACTTGGGCACATGATGACAGAACCTCTGCCACAGTTGCTTTCAATAGATGGGAGCCCGTGGTGCCCCATCTCCAGGAGGTAGATGGGAGCCTGTGCTGCCCCCATCACCAAGAAGTAGGTGTAGCACCTGCTATATCTACTGGATCTATTATAATTATTTTTTTTAGACAGTACTTTGGTATGTAACTCAGGTGGGCCTGGAACTTACTATGTGTCCTAGGATGGCCTAAACATGCTCCTGCCTCAGACTACCAAATTCTTGAATTATAAATAACTATACCTAACTTCCCTAATACTTTAAAAAACATTTAAAAATTGTTAAATAAATATGCATAATGAGAGACATATGTGTTTATCAAAGCCTGAAATATTTATGCTATCCCTTCATCAGAAAAGTTTACTGATTTCTACCCCATTATTGAACGCCTTTAAAAGAAATGCTGATTTCACTTTAAGATGTCATGGTTGTTTATTCATAGGATAAATAGGTATTCATATTGTTAATGTATATTTTTAGTTTGGCAATGCTTTCAAGATGTGGTCTTCTTTTATTATATAAATAATAAAATATTCCCATTATTTTCATTTGGAATAGTACTTCATTTCCAAAATTTATGAATTATGTAATTTAGTATGATTTCCTTCATTCTACTTTGCTCTCGTCTTTCCTGATTCCTTCTAGTGTGTTTAATAGTATTTTTTGATAGTTTCATACATGTATGTGATATATTTGATCATATTCACTCCATTACTCTCTGTGATCTCCTCTCATTCTCACTAATTCCCTTCTACTTTCTAACGAATCCCCTTCCTACTTTGATACAATATTCTCTGTTACATTTATAATCTTGTGTATTTCCTCCCATTGATACTACATTCAATTGGGAGACTCATTGTTCTAGGAATCCCCAAATCTGAAAGGCCTAAGCAAATAAGAGGCTGGTTTCATTTAAGTCACATCTCAGCATGGGAAGGTGAGAAGGATTGGCTCTCCTTCTCCTCTCAGAGACTATTGCTTCTTATCTCTGGAAGGAGAACAAAGCAAGGGCAGGGATGATTACACAAAGGCTTCTGTGAGCCAAGCCTAGAGGGTGGTGTATTTCATGTACACACACAGTTCATCAGCCAGAACAGAATATTGCCACACTGAACTGTACAGGATATTCAGAAATTTACTATGTAGTCTCAGGGTGGCTTCAAACTCACAGTGATCCTCCTAGCTCTGCTTCCCGAGTGCTGGGATTCAAGGCGTGTGTCATCATGCCCAGATTAATGATTGCAGTGTTTTAGATTGCATCTAGGGCCTGGAGATTGTATGCAAGGGCCCTACCACTGAGCTATACCTCAGCCCCTAATCTATAACATTCAATGGACAGAGTGTAGATAGTAGTGTTTTATTAGTAAGGATGAAGACTTGGCTGTTGTAATAAAGTTATACACAATATAACACAACATAGTTACTTAAACTATAATAATTTCTTGTTGCAGAAAAGTCGGAGCCCTATGTTCCATGCTGGTTTATATGCAGACAGAAGATAAGTCTGAAGGCTTTTTGTGCATTGTTTGTATTGCTCTGCACCATTCAGACTCTCTGAACATGTGAGATGACAGCTTTGCTCCTATCATCAAGGTGTCCACAATGCAGCAAGCTAGAAAAAGGAAAAGGGGGAAAAGAGAGGGTATGTCCTTTCCTTTGAAGGTAATAACCTAACAGTTAGCAATGACACATCTGCTTAAATCTCATTGTTATCCCCCTCCCCCAGGTAGGATCTCACCCTAGCCCAAGCTGACCTGGAGTTCACTATGTAGTCTCAGGGTGGCCTTGAATTCATGGCAATCCTCCTACCTCTGCCTCCTGAGTGCAGGGATTAAAGGCAGGTACCACCACACTTGTGACATTTTATTTTTGAAATTTATTTGTGTGTATTGGGTGTGCATGCCCTGGGCATGTGTTGATGTTAGAGGGCAACTTTAAGGTGTCTGTGTTCCAGCTACCTTCTTTGAGATAGCAAACAGGCTACCATGCTGCAAAGAGCGTCAGCCTACGTGGCTCTAGCTCAGGAGCTTTGGAGCCTCCTGGCTCTGCCTCCCATTTTGGTAGGCTCATTGGGATCACAGATGCATGTGCCATTTGCATCAGGCTTTACGTGGATGCCAGGAAATTGAACATGTGGGCAAACAAACACCTTTAACTGCTGAGCCATTCCCCCAGCCCTAAGACAGACACTTTTTTCCAGTTGTTTAGTGCTCATAAATTGACTATGCTCCTGTAAGTAATCCCCGTTAAACTCACACGTTCACCAAGCTAGACTTGGAATTGTTTCTTTGGCCTGTCGTGGGTGCCCTAGCTGGGATGAATAGACATTCGTTAACACAAGAAGCTGCTATAGTACAGAGAGAAATGTCAGTGATTTAAAAGAGAAACCAAATTATTCTCACATAACACTCCATACAGTTGGACACTGCCAAGATGGCTCCTCACATATTGATCCATCTTTACAACGTGTCCATTTTTTGGTTTGGATGATTGCTCTAGGACGCTCCAGCACTTGGCAAGGAGACAGAACACGGGAGAGCACATCCTTTTCTTGCTTATTTTTTTTTTTTTTGTACAGGAGATTGCTATGTAGCACAGGCTGGCCTCAGACTCCTGATCCTCCTGCCTCAGCTTCCTGAGTGTTAGGACGGTAGGCCTGCATCTCCATGCATTATCATTATTTTGTCTTTTTTGAGACAGGGTGTCTCTCTGTGGCACAGATTGGCCTGGAATTTGCAGTGATCCTCCTGGATCAGTTTCCTGAGTGCTGGGGTTACATGGTCAACACTACATTGGTCTCATCCCTGAAGGTACAGTCTACTACAACATTTTGTTCCAAGGGAGGCTGGATACAGCTTTCAGGTGGGTGGCCATGTGTCCGCCTGAAAGTCAGGGTTCTATTAAATGAATGGAGAAGAGAGACTAAACAAGTAGTTTCTTGTGTTGAAGTTCTGTCAGAAGAAAAAGACCCAAATTAGACACTAATCCAGCCCTTAATCCCAGCATTTGGGTGGCAGAGGTAAGAGGATCACTTTTAGCTTGAGGCCACTCTGAGATACATAGTGAATTTCAGGTGAGCCTGGGTTAGAATGAGGCCCTACCTCCAAAAACAACAACAAAAAAAACCAACAAACAAATCCGAAAAAGAACAAAAGGAAAAGGAAAAACAAAAGACAACACTCATCCAGAGTGACAGCGGAGGGAATGAAGAAAGACCAGGAAAAGCAGGTTTCCTGAATGAACTGTGAATGAGGTCCCGCTTCAGGCACCTGAGTCAGAAATCCTTTGAAACAGGTAATCCTTTTCACCTTGTCATTTACGTTCTTTCTTCCATTGAGAAAACTTGTCAATTCTCGGCTATCCCCACCACACCCGCTCCCGTCTTTTTGGCCCTGGGCACACACTAGTTTACTCTAGGCTGGTCCTAGCTTTGAAGTCAGTCTCCGGAGCGGGCGACACCTGTCCCTCGGGTGCGGGCTCAGCCGTAAGGGGCACACGGCTCGTGGGGCCGCCACTCCACGCCGCGCGAGTCGGCCTCCCCCATCCCGGGCGCCAAGGACGCCCAGTTCCGCCACCTGCCCCACCGGCCACGGGTCGGCTCCCCGCCGGGTCCTAGCGCCCCGCGGCCCACGCGCCCCCTCCGGCCCGCCGGGGTTTCCTCCGACCCCCTCCCTCCTCAATCCCGGGGGCGGGGCTTAGGGCCAGCGGCTGGCGATTGGCTGTGGCGCGGGCGCTCCCCTGCCCCGCCCCCTCCGGTGGGGTGAGAGGTCAGCGGAGTGCTTGCCGGCCGGAGCAGGCAAGCATGGCGGGGCTCTGGGTCGGCGCCGTGGGGCTGGCGGCGGCGGCGGGACGCGGGCGGCGGCCACCTCTGCAGCTGCTGCGGGGCGCGGTGTTGTGGACGCGGAAGGTGAGCGCAGGCCTGCGCCTCAGCTGCCCTCCCTCTCTCCTTCCCTGTCTCCCCGGTGGCGGGTCCTCCCCCGGCTCCTTCCCGCTGTCCCGGGCCGTGCCCTCCGCGGACGTGGGCGGTGCGCGGCGTCCTCGGCCTCCCGCCCCGCATGCCGTGCTGGGCGGGTGCTCCCGGGACGCAGGCCCCAGGCCGGGGACTGCAGCTCCAAGTAGGTCTGGGAGTTACACTTGTCAGTGACGCTTCCACGTCTCGATTGCCAGCAGAGCCCACGCGTGACCTGAAAGCCTGTCCGCACCGTAGGACTCCGCGCTGACTTTTCGAGATTGGAAACATTTCAACGCTCGCTCTTCAGGGACGCTTTGACCTACAGTTGGAGTGCTCGTGTGTGCTCTTAATTGCTTTTCCCTTCCACGTCGAGTGTGCTGTGATTTGGGGCTCTGATTAGCTAACTTAGGGCAGAGGCGGTGGCTCAGCGGTCAAAGGCGCTTTGCTGCAAGCAAAGCCTGCGAACTCCATGTAAAGCCAGATGCACAAACTGGCATTTGCAGCCGGAGTTTGTTTGCAGCAGCAAGAGTCCCTGGCACAGCCATCCTCTCCCTCCTTCCCTTCCCGCTCTTTCTCTCATAAACAAATAAAAAATAAGAGCTTAGGGTTTAAAAAAACTGACTACCAAATTTACATTATTAATAGCTTATTAAGTCACTTGAAACATTTTTTAATGAAGGTCCCCTGAAATGGTTTGCCAGTTGGTTCAGTGTGCTTGTTAAGTGTTAAGCTCCTCCCCTTAAAAAATAAATCTTTTATAGGTGTGTGGTGGTATATACACCTGTACTCACAACATTGGCAAAGCTGAGGCAGGAGCATTGTGAATTCAAAGCCAGTCCAGACTACATAGTGAGACTGTCTCAAACAACAAAAAATTTTTAACTTGCTACATAACTTTATTTCTGGTTATAGGAATGTAGAACTGGAAGGCATGTTAGAGAGATGATCTTCCCCATTCTACTCTTTTCAAGAAGAGCAAACTTTTGTCCTGGCTGAGCTTTGTGAGAGCTTGAGTGCCTGCCCTCACTGTTGGTTTTTGTGTTACCACACAGCGTTTGTTCTGATCTTCATCATTCTGTAATCTTCTCATGTGTGTTTGCTACATCAGTTGCTAACACTGACATGTTTACCTAAGAGGTAGTTTGGTATATGGAAAGGCGTGGAATTTGGAGTCATACACATGATAGGTGTGGGTCACCATGCCTGGCTGAGATTTTCTATATTGGGTAGGTCTCTTTTTTTATTGGACCTCAGATGCTTTACAGCTGTTCCCTTTCAGTAAGTCCTTATTGACTACCTCCTGTGTTCTAACTCTAGGGGATGAAAATTTGATCTAGTAGTGAGCGACAAACAGTCTCTTGAGAAGAGACTGTGGTGCTGTGGTAAAGTAGAGAAATTTGTCCAGTCAAGAATATTTTGAACTCTTCATCCTGGGTAACTATTCTGGTGCTTGACTTGAATTAATTTATTCATTCCTCATAATGGTCATATAATCCCCATTTACAAGAGAGTTTACAAAGTGTTCTGTGATTTAACCACATAGAGCTGGTAATTGGCAGACTGAAGATTTAGAAGTAGTGCTCCCTTTCATCCCCCATGTTAGGAATCGAACCCTACACCTGGTGCATGCAAGGCATGTACTCTCTAAGTTATAGCTCCAGTCTATAGAACCAATCAGTTCTATTATACTATCTAAGATAGAGTGTTTTCCTCTGGAAGTAGAAATTCAGATGAACCTTGAAGGATGAGGTGACCTTTTTCTAGGCAAGAATAATGGCCCACTTAAAGGTGCTGTGGGCAAAGGCAACAATAGCATAGAAGACCTGAGTCAAGTTCATGTGGAGCAGAGCCTCAATGATGCTGGAGAGGTAGGCAGGAATCAGATCATGGTGGGCTTTTTGATCCTATTAGGAGGTTTGGCATTTCTCTTAGACCAGGAGGAATCTGTTGGTGTTGGAAGTAGATGGATTGATACTGGTATTTCAGATAATCTAAGAGAGGAAAGGTGTGACTACTTACTGCTATATACTTGGGTATACACTGTAATATGTAAGCTTTGATTTTCTCACCTGACTTCTTTCTTTTTTAAAAAAAATATTCATTTTTCAAGCAGAGATACAGAGATTGAGAGAGAGAGAAAGAGAGAGAAAGTCTGGCATATATGGGTCCTGGGGAATTGAACCTGGGGCCTTAGGCACTGGAGGCATCTCTCCAGCCCATGACTTCTTTCTTATAATGTGTCAACAAGACTGCACCTTGTCTATTCTGCAGGCTTAGTGCAATGTTTACCACATTCAGGGCTGAATGAGGATGAGGCATACTGTTTATATTTGCCAGCAAAGCCTTTCTCCTTGAAATGGGAAGCAACTCAGAAGTTCACTGTCATTCCAGGGGTGCTTGAGCTGCTCCCTTGCTTCTCTCCATGCTTCCTGTCTTGTGAAGGTGAAGTGTGCTCCACGGGGTCTGTGTGTCTGTGTGCACGTGCATATGTGTGTACATGCATGTAGTGGCCAGAGGTCAACCTCAGGTGATGTCCCTCAGGAACATTATTCACTCAAGGCAATTCTCCTACCTCTGCCTCCCAAGTTGTAGGATTAAAGGCGTGCGCCACCACGCCTGGCATCTTATATAGTTTTTTACATTCTATGGAGGAGCAATTGTGATATTTCCCTTTCTAATGTTACCAGGGAAACGGAGGCAGGGTCTGTCCTTCAGTGATCTCCAATGTCCTTATTGATAGGTAGCCTAATGTTTGCCTTACCTCTTCTCACTAAAATACATGCACAGCAAGCACTTTTACCAACTCTGCCATTTCCCAGCCCTGTAGGTACATCCTTATCTAATCAAGTTGACCATCAAGATTTGCTATCACAATAGGATAATAGGCATCAACCTAAGCAATAATTGGAGAGCGTCTTAAAAAATAATATGTATGTGGAAACAGAGTATTACAATGGTCATAAGCATGCCAAAATAAACTGAGTATATGAAAGAGGCTGATGCAGAAAGTTCTTAGTTTCAGTGAGGAGGGTTACATAAGATATTTTGAAGCAATAATCCTTGGCTACAGGCATGAATAACAAAGATACCTAAGATTAGACAGGTGCTGGATAGATGTCCTGGCAGAACTACTTTTTGTATAAGATTTCACATAGTTATGGTTCTGACAGGCTTTTATGACTAGGTTTTGTAATGAGGTAGTTTTCCTTCATAACCTGTGTTTCTTTATTTGACTAGGTCTTAAAGAAATAACCCTTTATACACATTTCATAAGGAGCAGAAAGCAGTGATAACATGGGGGCTGGGTGGATATTGCCTAAGAAGAAAGGAGACTTCGTGAGCACCTGAACAGAAAAATAACCCAGTCTGCCATTTAATGCCAGCGTTCCAGTTAAGGGAATGCCAAAGCAAAGATTGGGAGGTGAGATTCCACTTGATGTAATCAAAGGACAGATTTGGCCATTTAGATTGGAGCAAAGTGTGTCATGTGGATGCTAGGAGATGAGGTAGAAAAGGGAGGCAGAACAGGGTTATCTAGTGGCTTGTATTTGAAAGTTAATAATGGGAGTCCAGCTAGGTCTGGTGGTGCAGGCCTATAAGTAATCTCAGCTACTGGAGGAGGATCGCAAGTTTAAGGACTGACTGGGCTACAGAGTGAGTTCAAGGCCAGCCTGGGCAACTCAGTGAGACCCTGTTTGAAGATGAAAATAAAAGGAGGGCTAAGGCTCACTTGATGGAGTGTTTGCTTAGCATGTGAGGCCCTGGGTTGACCCTTAGTACCACATGAATGAATAAACAAATAAATGGAGTCCAGTTGTAGTTTTTGTTTTCTTTTTTTTTCCACATGTGTAAGTATTCATATGTCTGTAGGTACAGGTGTCTGGGTGTGAGTCCATGTGTGTGCTCATCTGGAGGTCAGAAATTGCCAAGGGCTTTGGGGCAGATGGCCATCGAGAGGAGTGAAGAAAGTAAGACAGAGCAGAAAGAAGCACTAGGCCAGGAGTGCTCCCCACCTGGAGGATGGTGTTTGTCTTATTCCCAGGGATGCTCCAGTGCAGTGTTTCTCAAACTGTAGTTCCCCACCAGGCCATAGCAACACTGGTAGCCAGGAACTTGTTAGAAATAGTTCCCAGGTCTACTCAGACCTACAGAGGCAGAACAGCTGGGCTGAGTCCAGCAGTCTGCTTTGTTCAGCAAGCCCTCTAGCATTCATGCTTAGAAAGTCAAGCCGGGCTTGGTCGCACGTGCCTTTAATCCCAGCACTTGGGAGGCAGAGGTAAGAGCATCAAGGACAGTTTGAGGCCACCCTGAGACTACAGAGTGAATTCCAGGTCAGCCTAGGCTAGAGTTAGACCCTACCTTGAAAAACAAGTCAAAAGAAGCCGGGCATGGTGACACACTTTTTTTTTAATTTTAGTTTTTGTTCCATCTTTATTTACAGAAAGGTATATAGCATGTGGTCATTTTGTAGTGATAATAAAGGTAGAGAAATATAAAGCTTCAGGGAAGAGCCAGCACATTGGAGGGAGACAGCCGAGGTCTCTATGTTGCTAACCTTTGCTCCTGAGGCAGGCCTGGGTGGGCATTCACTGCCTCTGAGAGCAATAGGGAGCTGCTGTAACACCTGTCACCTGCACCTGGCACCAGGAGAGCAGAGAAGGCCCAGGGAGAAGTTAAGGGGATCGTGAATTCCAGAAGCATCTCATCCTGCCTTTCCTAACCTGTTCTCTGGCCTGTTCTACACAGATCCTGCTGTCTAATTCACTGTCTCCCCCAGAGCATGTTCTACCTACTTCAAACCCCAAGGTTTGCGCTTTTTTCAGATCTCCATCTTTGCTCAGTCTAATCTCAGCCAGCTCATAATAAAGAGGACATGGGCCAGCAGAAGTTGTGTTGGTGATCATGTGTGATGTGGGACCTCCTGCACACATTTATTTCCTAAACATTTGGTCCACAGACAATATCCAAGTGGGAAGGGGGAAGTAGGCACCATTGGGTTACTCTAAAGCCAAAGGAGTCTGTGCACATGTGACCAATGCTGTTCAGTGGCTCTGCTCATCCGTGCCTATTCTTTGAACAGCTAAGTGTGCTCAGGTGACAAATGTCATTATTCCCAGGCATAATTCTAACCCCAGTATCCAATGGAATCAGAGATCCAGAGGCTCTTAAAAGACTCAAACCACAATGGGTCCTGTGGGAAGTTCAAGTTTAGATACATAATTGGTCAAATGCTGAATGGTGTAGACCAGGGAGCCTCCCATTCCTTCCCTGTTCCCAGGAAACATGGTTGATGGTCCCTAGCCAAGCCACTGTGAACTGGTGACTATTTCCCATGGTGCCAGGGGCAGGGCCTCTTGAGAGCTGTGTCATAGCTAGAAATGGGCTATTCTCAGGTCCTGGGGGCTTGGTCCCATCACCACAGGTAGATGAGGAGGTAGCTAAGTAAAGGCTCAGAGATGACAAGAATCCATCTTCTAAGGCAGTGGGATAGACAGCTAAAGGGACTAAGTGGTTTGGCACCTGGGAGCCTCAAGTAAAGTTGAACGAGCTGTCCACCGAAAGGCCTAGGTTCTTGCTGACAGGGAAGGACTCCACCTTGAGCAGCCCAGAAAGGATAGGGCTCGTGTCCTCAGGATCCTAGCCCACCTTTCATTTCATAACATACATGCATAAATACAATGATAGAGAAAGCGTCTGAATGATAAACTCTAGGATACACCCACCTTGGTGGTGAAGCTCTCCACTATGGGCCCCTGGGAGCTTCCTGCTCAGGCAGCAGTTGCTATCATGGGAACTTCTTGAAGAGCCAGGACTAAGACTGGATGCTGGGCCTGAGGGGGAACCTCTGTGTGGAGAGATAGTAATGGAGTCAGAACTGCAGTGGGTTCCTAGAGTCACTCAGGGATGAGGTGTCCAAGTGACCACAGCCATGGTGGTGGAGTAACTAAGAGTATATATAGCCCACTAAGCACTAGGATGGTGATAACCGACATGATAATCTCTGGATTTTCTTCCACAGCTAGACACTGAGGCCAATGACACTACCTCACACCTGTTATATCTCATGGGTGGCACATACTTTTAATCCCAACATTCAGGAGGCAGAGTTAGAAGGATGTCTGTGAGGTCAAGACCAGTGTGGGACTACAGAGTTCCAGGTCAGCCTGGGTTAGAGTGAGAGCCTACCTTGAAGAAAACCAGAAACAAAAACAAAAAACAAAAAAAGTCAAAAGAGATGAAATCAATATTAACAATGTGTTACCTTTAGCTTAAAATGCTTAGATTTTTATTTCAGCATGTGAATGTACAAATTTGATACTAAAGTCTGATATTAAAATTATATATTATTATTAAAATTTAAAAATTAAAGATTACACAGGCAACATATATATATATATATATATATATATATATATATATATATTTGTTTGTTTTTGAGGTAGGATCTCACTGTAACCCAGGCTGACCTGGAACTCTAGTCCTCCAACCTCTGCCTCCCGAGTGCTAGGATCAAAGGCGTGTGCCACCACGCCTGGCTACAATATTTCTTTAATGACTTTATACTTGAGTCCAGAACCAAGCAGCACTTCTCTCCATAAGCTCTTGCTAAGGAGAAGAATCTGTTTTAGAGACTGAACAGGGCTGAAGGAAACACAAATGAGCAGGTTGTTCTTTTCAGGTTACTTCCTTGTAAGAGAGAGAGACTGAAAGGTAGAAACTAAATTGCAGACTAGTAAACACTAGTTCCTTTGTATTACATTTTTGTGTAAGGATTAAGTCCAGAGAACTTCATTATCATTCCAAGTAAAGTCCTGGTTGGGAAATTTGACTTTTACCACTGAAACCCTGAGTTCTAGGAAGATCAGATAAGCAGTCTTAGCTTGATTATGTGGCTGCTTAGTTGTGGCCTAGAACAGGAGCTTACTACAAAGAATGGTCTCCTGTGATTTTTTATCAGGTAATTATCTTCAAAATCTTATGTGTAACTTACTTTTAGAGTGTATCTGAATTTGCTATGCAGAATTAGGCCCATTACATCTACTTAGTAGACATAAGTGGCTGGTGGCTATCATATCAGACAGTGTAATCTAGAGTTTGTACACTGGATTGGTTCCATCTTGAGGAAGAGCACTGACCTTTTTGTGAGTGGGTAACTTGATGGAGAGCACCTGTATGGAGAACAATGAGTCCAGATGATGGAGCACATGTGAACTTTGCATCCTCAGTGACACAGTGGCCAGCATGCCATGCCCCTTGGTGAGGAGGGTCTGCATGGCACCTTAGAGTGTACAGGTGGTCAGGAGAAGTGGTCTGGTAGGAATCAGGAAGGGAGGATGAAGTTCTAGATGACTAATGTTTAAGTTGTTTTCAAGAAACTTAACTAGTTTACCTGCAGAAGGGCACATCTCCAATGTGAAAGTAAGTTCAAGTCCATCATATAAAAGGGTGTTTGCTTCCCTGTTTCTTGTATGTATTAGTTTATTGTTTGCTGACTTTAAAGTATGCGAGACTATGTTAGGCAAATTCTATTTTCATTTAGTGCTCTTGGCAGAATTACAATCTTGGAACGTTCTATTATTGTCCTCATTTTGTATATGAAAACATTTCCCTTGCTCTTCAGTGTCAGTCAAGATGTGAGTGCAAGTCAGAATGTGAGCCTAGACCAGAGCTCTTCATAACTAGGCTATTACTCTGGTGGTAACTCCTGAATAGCTCTGGTATAATTTCCAGAAGGGGAAAGCTGAGTACATTTCAATTTTCATAATGTCTCACAGCTTTAAAGTCTCGTCTGATCCTTTAAACAGCCATCTTGGAAAGTAGGGAGGTGTCATCATTTATATTTTGTGGATTGAAACTGGAGCCAGGAGAAGAGATTTGCTCCATGTCTCATAGCAGTGAAGCAGCAGAACTATGGGTTGGCCCATGCTTTGCAAAGTAGGGCAGTCATGCCATTTTCCAATGCCACATTGTTAACATTGATTCTTTTTTAAAACCTTTTTTAACTGGTCATGGTGGTGCATGCCTTTAATCCCAGCACTTGGGAGGCAGAGGTAGGAGGATCACCTTGAGTTCAAGGCCACCCTGAGACTACATAGTGAATTCCAGGTCAGCCTGGGCTAGGTGCATATATATATATATATTTGTTTGTAAGCAGAGAGAGATAGAAGAAAGACTGAGAGAATGGTTGCGCCTTCAGCCTCCCTGCAAACAAACTCCAGATGCATGTGGCACTTTGTGCATCTGACTTTACGTAGGTACTGGGGAATCAAACTCAGGTCCTTCTGCTTTCCAGGGAAGCACCTTAACTGCTAAGCTATCTCTCCAGCACTCAAAACACACACACACACACACACACACACACACACACACACACACACACACACACATAAAACACATTCATATTCTCTCTCTTTCTCTTCTCCTCTCTTTTCTTTTCTCTCTCTCTTTCTCGTGTCTCTGTCTCTCTGTCTCTCTCTGTCTCTCTCTCTCTCTCTCTCTCTGTTACTGAAATGTAAACCCAGGACTTGGCTTTGGCTTTAGTTTGCCCTAAGTTTCATGTTCCAGTGTAAAAGTAGTTACACAAGCTTTTATGATCATAGCAAAAGAGAGTCATAAGTCAAGGCCTTTACCAAGTGCATTGGAAGGGGCATCAAGTAGGCTTGCTATAGCCTGGGGATGGTGACAAGCCCGGCCAGTGGAACTGTTGAGCATGGCATGATAACACCTGAAGTTTTCGGTTGGTAGAAGCTAGTAGTTTGCTAAATTAACACATTTCAAAAGTTTTCCCTGGTAGTTGAAAGGATTTTAGGTCAAATCCAGAAGGTGGGTGCTGAGACAAGCCCAGGCTCACTCTGACTCTGGATCTGCAATGCACAATTGCTAGGAGAGTCAGGCAGTCAGTTGTAGAACTTTAACATAGTTGTGGCTTCCCTCCCCTACTTTAGTTTTACAGCTCCATCCCCAGTTTTTTAAATTTTTATTTATTTGTTTTATTTATTTATTTATTTTGGTTTTTCGAGGTAGAGTCTCGCTCTAGTCCAGGCTGACCAGGAATTCACTATGTAGTCTCAGGGTGCCCTTGAACTCACAGTGTTCCTCCTACCTCTGCCTCCCCAGTGCTGGGATTAAAGGCGTGTGCCACCATGCTTGGTTCAGCTTTTTTTATTTTTATTTTTATTTCTTTTTTTACACAGCTGAAGGCAGGCTGAGACCACATTCCTGTCTCCAGGAGATAATGTACCTGTCCTTTTAAAAAAATATTTATTCACTTTCAAGCACACACACACACACACACACACACATATATTGAGAGAGAGAGAGAGAGAGAGCGAGCACGCACCAGGGCCACCACCTTGTGGGTCTGGCTTATGTGGGTACTGGGGAATTGAACCCAGGGCCTTGGGCACTGGAGGCAAGTGCCTTAACCGCTGAGCCATCTCTCCAGCCCCCAAGGTGTGTGCTGCTTTCTTTTTTTGATAATGGTAGCAAATTATAATCTCTTTAGACTTTATGAGCCAAATATTTTTTTATAAATGAGTAACTTCTTTTTTAAAAAATTTATTCATTTTCAAGCAGAGAGAGAGAGCGAGAGCGAGAGAGAGAGAGAGCGAGAGAGAGAGCGAGAGAGAGAGCGAGAGAGAGAGCGAGAGAGAGAGAGAGAGAGAGAGAGAGAGAGCACCAGGGCCACCACCTTGTGGGTCTGGCTTATGTGGGACCTGGGGAATTGAACCTGGGGCCTTAGGCACTGGAGGCAAGTGCCTTAACTGCTGAGCCATCTCTCCAGCCCATGAGCCAAATATTTTAAAGTAGTAATAATAGTATTCCCAAAGCCTCTGTGTTCTATTATTTAATCTGGTACATCTTGCAGTGTTTGGCAGGTGAAATTTGTAACAAATTTGATTTAGTTCCTGAGTATCTGCTATAGGTTATTTTAGTTTTACATTATTTATCTTTTCTTGAGAGCAAATATAGTAAACACTGATTTATGTGTCTGCAGTGTTTCTCAGAGATAGGCTACTAAGTGGTTTATGAATTGTTTTCTTCTGTTAGGTCAAGTTTAGCTTCATCATTCTTAGGCCCATCAGTAAGCTACAGCCCATAGAATGGCATATTTAATCTCAAAGTTACCTAGGAATTCAATACAAAATTCACATTTATCAAATTTCTCAGCTTTGTCCATTCTTCTCCCATAGTTATTTCCCACATGATAAGCAGCATTCCGGGGAGTTCTTTCCTCCAAACAGAGGAATCACACTGCTTAGTACCACCCTCCAAAGTGAACTATGAATGGACAATGTCTGTCCTGGCTGTGTTTTATCTCTTGAAGACCCACCTAAGATTTCTGCCATCAGAAATCAGTTACACCCATTTCATGATTATGATTATTTTGTGATGTTTTGATTGAACCCATGTTCTCATGAATGCTAGGCAAGCACTTTCTTATTTCAACCCTTCTTTACGCTTTGTTAGTAACTAAAGACATGTAAGGTTCTGACTTGTGAAAGAATATATTGGCATGTTATTGTAGCTGGTAAAAATTACCAACTCTTTTCTTCAGATTGATAGGAAGCTGCCCTGCAGTTCTTTGGTGTAAGCATCTTAGTGCTAATGTGTAGCAGCATCAATCTGAACAGTCCCAGGCTGTTTCTGCTTGTCATCTCTGGAGTTTGTTTTCAGCGTTGGCTGAGGCTAAACACATGACTTTGGGGGGAAAGGAGTGTTATATTTATGTACTGATTGTTATAGCTGTGAAGTTTGTTTCTTTTTCTTTTTAAAACAGGGTCTCCCTTGGCCTAAACTGACCTAGAACTTACTTTGTTAGCCCCAGGCTGGCCTTGAACTCATGGTGATCCTCCTACCTCAGTGCTGGAACATGAAGCTGGAGGGAGTGGTGAGGCCCTCTTAGAAGACTATCAAGTTTTCACCCCAAATTACAAGTGTAGAAGGTGCTACTATTTTTATATATTTATTTAAAAAAAATAAAAATCTTGGGCTGGAGAAATGGCTCAGCAGTTAAGGTATTTGCCTGCAAAGCCTAGGGATCCAAGTTCGATTCCCTAGTACCCACATAAAGCCAGATGCACAAAGTGGCATATGCATCTGAAGTTTATTTGCAGAGACCCATTCTTTTGTTCTCTCCCCCGCATGATGGTACTGGCACATGTCTTTTGTCCCAGCTCTTGAGAATCGGAGGTAGGA
Organism: Zapus hudsonius; assembly: GCA_004024765.1. Taxonomy (NCBI): domain Eukaryota; kingdom Metazoa; phylum Chordata; class Mammalia; order Rodentia; family Dipodidae; genus Zapus; species Zapus hudsonius. The sequence goes on from PVHP010037649.1 coordinate 16,715, forward strand.
GGATTGCTGTTAGTTTGAGGCCGGCCTGAGACTGCGTAGTGAATTCCAGGTCAGCCTGGGTAAGACCTTACCTTGAACCTCCCCAAAACAAATTTAAAAAATGAAAAAAAAAAAACCCCAAACCTATAGAATATGATAAAATATATTGTATTCATACCTGATGTTGCAGTCAGCTTTCTAGTTGCTGCGCAGAAAGAACCCAAACAAAAGTGGCTTGTAGAGGAATGGGTTTATTTGGCTTACGGACTTGAGGGGAGACTCCATCCTGGCAGGGAAAACGATGGCATGAGCAGAGGGCTGGACATCACCTCTGCCACAGCACTGCAAACAGCGGCAGGAAGGTGTGCCAAATACTGGCAAGGGGGAGCTGGCTTTATAACCCCCATAAACCCACCCCCAACAACACAGCTTCATCGAGGTTGTAAAACCCAAACTGCCATCAGCTGAGGATCGATCTATCAGAACACATTCATTTGTTTGTGGGGGACACCTGGATCAAACCATGACAGTCCGCCCCTGGCCCCCACAAACTAATAATCATTCAAGATATAAACACAATATGTTCAGCTCAACTCTTAAGTCCCCACA
>PVHP010037650.1:0-17258 GCA_004024765.1 Zapus hudsonius
CACAAAAAAAATGGCAGTGAGCATCTGTCCTGTATAAATCCCTGACTGGCACTTTGGGGGTAGACCCTGAGCTCATCCACCTCTGCTTATGCAGTCACCCCTAGATGGGAGACACCCCTACAAAGGTGCCTTGGCGTGTCTGTGTTCTGATGGGGTAGGACAGCGTCTCTGATGAAGGCACTTGGAAGAAGTGGTATTCAGTAACGGGCCCTGTCTCCCTAGAGGTCATGCCCACCCCTGCAGCCCTTCAGCTCACACCAACCTAGAGTCTCCCTGACCACAAGTGAGCAGAGGGCATTCATCATGGCTGCTGTTCCACGTGGGGCACTGGCACTTGACCTCCTCACTCTGTGACCTCTGTCACAAGCTTGACTACCTGTGAAGTGTTTCAGATGTTTTTCCTGATTCTAGCCTCAAGGGCTGTGTTGTGCTGGTGACCCCTCCGTGAGAGCTGAGGTCACAGACGTTAAGATCCCAACAGAGGTGGCGTTGTGGGTATGGCTCCTGCTCTCCCAGGTTGCCCATGACTTGTTCACTTGGCCAGTTGTCCCTCACGGCTCAGGGCAAGCTGACTCTCCTTGGGGCCTGGGACCTGTATTGGCCCCTTGTTTTGTAGGAAAGGAGTTCAAGTCCTTCCATCCAAGGTCAGGCTAGAGGGGCTGGGCAGTGAGGAAGGGTCCTGGGGAAAGTCAGCTAAGCTGGGTGGGCCTGGATTGCATCCAGTCTCCCTGCTGCTTCTCCTTGAACCCCAAGGGCCTGTCCAGCTCCCTGAATGGCTGTTTACTTGTGGAAACACATTGTAGAGTCAGTCATTCTTTCCTGGTTCTTTGCAAACTTCCAGGCTCCTCCTGCCTGGCTCCTTTGGAAAAACCCACCTGTCCCTGAGCACACTCCCAGGCTTTAGTCTCCCGTTTTCTCCTCCTTTGGCTGCCTCTCACCTGACTTTGAGTCAGAAGGCTCTGAACTCAGTCAGGCCAGGTGTGGAATGCAGCCTCTGCCTTTTAACTCCTGAAAACACTGGGTTTCATCACCCAAGGCAGTTTGGGCAGCTGTCACTCCTGACTGGGGAGGTGGGGGTGGGGTGGGGATGAGGTGGGGGATGAGGAGGGGCATGAGGAGGGGTGGAGGGAGGGAGTGGTTCTTCCACCCAGGCCCTGTAGCCGACCTCTGCTCACTCCACCGCCCAGCCTTGGGGCTTTGCTGGGCTTCCCATCTCTTTCCGCATCTGTCCTCAAGAGCTGTGGTGAGTGCTCTCTGGAGCCTGCAGTCCTTCCCTCACAGGAGAGCCCAGTCACTGGGTGTTTCCCAACACTACTGTCTCCCTCAGAGAAACTGTGAGGCTGGCTTTTACCATAGCACTTGGGCCCAAGGCTTGTTTTGTTTTGTTTTTTCCTTCTCACTCTACACAGATAAGGTCAAGGGAACTGCTAGAGAAAGTGACCTGCCTAGAGCCTTACAGAGATAGGAAACAGACAGAAATGAGAACCCGAGGGGCTGAGAGAAGGCTCAGAGGGTAAGGGGGGGGGCTGGGAAGAGGCACGCAGGGCACCGATCCCGGGCAGCCGGTGGAGGTGTGTCCAGCCGGCACCGGAGATGTACCGAGGACCACTCTGGGGACCGCTCTGTGTCACAGCTCTGTGGGCAGCTCCTGAAGCTGGCACTGGGGCGCGAGCCCACTCCATATCGGCGGCATGGAGGCGAGGGAGGGAGCTGGCATGCTCAGAGCGGCAGGTCAGCGGCGGTCCGTTGGCTGCGGTGGCGACGGAGGACCCAAAACTGGGCACCCATGGATGCATGTCTGTGGGCCTGAGAGCCCGCGGAAGTGTTATAGCTCTGTGTGTGTTCAGCTCTGGAAGCATGGCTTCCTAGGGGAAACACCTTTCCCCATGTGTTACAGCGCAGTAACAGGCAAAGACTCAGAAAAAGTATCCATGGCAAGAAGTCCCATGATAAGAAATCCCAATCACTCTTTATTGTAGCAGCATCATGGGTTAAATAGAAATTGAGGAGGGAGAGAGGGAGGGAAAGAAATGGACAACGGAGATTGGCAGAAATCAGCAACCTGTGAATACCTGCTTTGCATGTGGACGTGAGCTTGGGCAATCAGATGGTGGGGGTACAGGAACTGCCACCTTCTGGGCACAGCTGGGGTGCGAACCTGGGTCTATGTGGCATGCTTTTTTGGGGGGCTGGGAGTCTCAGAGTTGAGGGTGGATATAGGGAAACACCTACTGGGGTTAGCCACCGGGGTTTCTGACCTAATTCAATACCCTCTTAACCCTTTGTCCTCCGTGCCCTCCTTAAGCAATACCAACATTAAATAAATAAATAAATAAATAAATATATTTTTTTAAAAAAAATAACCTGGGACTTTTAATTTCTTATCTCAGAGCTGTGTGACTCTGGACAGGGTAACAGTATCTCTGGACCACTGTTTTGTTTTGTTTTTTACTTTCTTTTAAATGTTATATTGAGGTATAACACAAGTCAGAAAAGTGGATGGAGTTTCACAAAATGATCACACATGAGTAATCAGAATTCAGGTCAAGAAATAAAATATTGGGCTGGAGAGATTGCTCAGTGGTTAAGGCACTTGCCTCCAGTGCCTAAGGCCCTGGGTTCAATTCCCCAGTACCCACATACCAGACACACAAGGTGGTTGCCCTGGCTCTCTCTCTGTCTTTGTCTATCTCTCTCTGTATCTCTGCTTGAAAATTAATAAATAAAATATTTTTTAAAAGTTAAATTAAAAATAAAATATTTTCAGCATCCTCCAAACCTCCTGTCACCTGCCAATCTTGACCTACCTGAATGTAACTCTTGTGGTCACCTTCTCGTTGCTGCTAGAAAACACCTGACCAAAAGCAGCTTGTGGGGGAAAAGGTTTATTTTGGTTACAGACTCGAGGGGAAGCTCCGTTATGGCAGGGAAAACGATGGCATGAGCAGAGGCCAGGCATCACCTCCTGGCCAACATCAGGTGGACAACAGCAGCAGGAAGGTGTGCCAAACACTAGCAAGGGGGAATTGGCTATAATTTCCATAAACCCGCCCCCAACAACACACCACCTCCAGCAAGGCTCCAATTCTCAAATTGCCAGCAGCTGGGGATCAAACATTCAGGATACATGAGTTTATGGGGGACACCTGAATCAAACCACCACAGTAAGTACCCTCCTCAGTTCCACCAGCAGAGATTAGTTATGCCTGTTTTGAACTGTCTATCAACACGATCTACATTGTCTTGTCATTTTCCCTTGGCACTGCTGTATACTAGGCCATCATAGGATTACGCCACCACCTAAGAGTCACAGTGGCTGGGCATCTGGGCTTCGTTTGTTTGTTTGCTGTGGTTTTCAGTTTTGACTGCTGATCAGAGTGTTATGGTGAAACATTCTTGTGCATGTCTTTCAGAGCATCATGGGTGCTTTTCTGTTGGCCACATGCCCAGAGGTGAAATTACCGGACCATAGAGGACTGCCAATGTTCTGCCCCAGCGGACGCCATCAGAAGTTTGTCAGAAGGGTGTGCCAATCACACTGCCGCCAGTGGGCACATGAGAATGCTCATTGTTTCCTGTCCTGTCAGTATTTGGTAGTATTTGAAAGTATTGGGCTTTCATTTTTGTTCATTGCAGTTTCATATTCCCTGATGACTATATGGAACACATTCCCATACAGGGACAGGGCACTTGGAGAGCCTTAGTTGTGGTGGCCTCGCTCAAATCTCCTGTTTACTTTCTGTTGACTCTGTCATTCCTATTGACCTATAAGAGTTCGCTGCATGTTCTGGACACAAAAAACAAAAAACAGAGCTGGAGAGATGGCTCAGCGGGTAAGGCACTTGTCTCCAGTGCCTAAGGTCCCCGGTTCAATTCCCCAGGACCCACATAAGCCAGAGCCACAAGGTGGTGAGTCTGGTTCTCTCTCTCTCTCTCTCTCTCTCTCTCTCTCTCTCTCTCTCTCTCTCTCCTTGAAAATGAATAAAATATTAAAAAAAACATTTTTGGTTTTTTAAGGTAGGGTCTCGCTCTAGCCCAAGCTGACCTGGAATTCACTATGTAGACTCAGGGTGGCCTCGAATTCACAGCGAGCCTCCTACCTCTGCCTCCTGAGTGCTGGAATTAAAGGCAGGGCCACCACACCTGGCTTTCCCCCTTTTTTTTTTCCCTTACTATTTTCTTCTTCTCCTCCTCTTCCTCTTCTTCCTCCTCCTTCTTTTCTGAGAAAGGGTGTCATGCAGCTGAGGCTGACCTCACCGGTGCTGTATAATTGAAGATGGCTTTGAATTTCAGGTCCTTCTCTCTCTACCTCCAAAGTGCTAGAATTACAGATGTGTGCTACTATTCCTGGTTTATAGGGTGCTAGGCAGGCATCCTACCAACTAAGCTACATCTACAGCACCCCTTTCGCTTTCTTTTATTTTTAAACTTTATTTGTGTGTGACAAAGAGAGATGGGGGGGCAACTCCAGATGCATGTGCCACTTTGTGCTTTACGTGGGTGCTGGGCAATCAATGAAGACACAGGGAAGGTTTTAGGGAACCAGACAAGAAACCTTACAAACTGAAGGCCTAGAGCTGCTCATGAGGAGGGCTGATGCAGGTCTGGGTGACAGGCCATTCAAGGATCAGTTTGAAGTGGGCTGAGTATCACAGGCACGAGAAACGGGGCTCAAACTAGAGTCAGAGACAGAGGCAGGAGCCTTGCACTGTGGAGGATTTCCTGGATGAGGCTGTGATCAGTGACTAGGTGTGTCTGTCACAATTCAATCTTGGGGTGCTCTATTTTTTTCCAAGGTAGGGTCTTGCTCTAGCCCTGGTCTCAGAGTGATCTTGAACTCATGGTGATCCTCCTATCTCTGCCTCCCAAGTGCTGGGATTAAAGGTGTGCCCCACCACACCCCCCCCCGGGATGCTCCTTTTATAGTATCAAGTGAGGGGGTTCAGGTTGGGACAGTTAATAAGATCAAGTATCTGGTATTTCTGATATAATTTGATACATTTTCAGTGTCATTATTTATTGGCATAAATAAGTGATGGTTTGTGCGTCCTTGCATGCTGGTGGATGGTGGGGTGACCAAGATATTCATTCTTTCTTGACTTTTCAAAAACATTTGTTTGTTTGTTTGTTTGCAAGGAGGGATGGAGGGGGTAGAGAGAGAGAATGGGCACACCAGAGCCTCTTGTTAGCATACCAACTCATGAGGCATGTGCCACTGTGCATCTGGCTTTATGTGGCAGGCAGTTTATGCCATTTAAATAGATTCCTATGACTTTGTGTCTTCTTATGCTGCCGAAGACCTCCAGCAAAGTGACGAACAGAAGTGCTGACAGTGGAATCTTTGTCTGGCCCCGGGTCTTAGCAGGAAAGCATTTAACATGTCACCATTGAGCCTGGTAGCATGTTGAGTGTGGAGTATGGTGTGTTTGTGGTTATATGTTTTAAAATAATATTTTTTTTGGTTCTTTGAGGTAGGGTCTCGCTCTAGACCAGGCTGACCTGGAATTCACTATGTAGTCTCAGGCTGGCCTTGAACTCACAGCGATCCTCCTACCTCTGCCTCCTGAGTGCTGGGATTAAAGGCATGTGCCATCACACCTCACTTAAATAAGGTATTTGTTTATTTGTTTGTGAGATAGAAGAGACAGAGAGAAGTAGACAGAAAGAAAGTGAGTATGGGAATGCCAGGGCTCCTGCCACTGCAAATGAACTCCAGATGCATGTGCCACTTTGTGCATTTGGCTTTATGTGGATACTGAGGAATCAACCCCAGGCCATCAGGCTTTGCAAGCAAGAGCCTTTAACTGCTGAGCCATTTCTCCAGCCAGATATGTGTGTTTTTTGTGTGTAGTATTTTTGGTGTGTGTGTAGTATGGCTATGTGGTATGTGTCATGTGTATGTATGTCAATAACTAGTGTGAATGTGTGGCGTATATGTTTGCTATGCATGTGGTGTATATATAAGTGTAATATGTGTATAGTATGTGTATGTGATGTATTGTTTATAATGTGCTCATTGTGTATGTGCTGTGTGTAGTGTGTAAGTGACATGATGTATTATATATTGTGATATGTTTGTGGTATGTGTATGTATGTATGTTGTATGCATTGTGTGTATGTGTGTGTATATACAATGAGTTATGTGTGTGATATATTGTGTGTTATGGTGTATGTGTGGGGTGTGTATGTGTGGTGTGTGTACATGATGTGTTTGTTGTGTGCTGTGCATGGTGTGTAGTGCATGTGTTGTGAGCATAGTGCAATGAGTGTCACATATGTGTGGTGTGTGTCTGGAATGTGATGTGTGTGGCATGTGCTGTGTGGTGTGTATATGACATACAGTGTGTATGTGTGGTGGTATGCACTCCAGTTTCTCTTCACACCCCCTTGCTGGGCCACAGATTTCTGAGGAGAGAAGGGCCTGCAGCCTGGGCTGTGGAACAATGAGACGAGGCATGGCGGATGCTGGGAGCGGCCTGCTCCTTCCTCAACTGAAAAACAGAACTCAAGTTGTCTTCAAAGAGATGTCTCCAAAAGACTCTGACATCGCTCTGAGTTTCCATCAAAATGTGGTCAAAGGCCAGGTGTGGTGGCACATGCCTTCAATCCCGGCAGTCTGGAGGCTTCGATAGGAGGATCACCATGAGTTTGAGGATAACCTGGGCTACAGAGTGAATTGTAGGTCAGCCTGGGATAGAGTGAGACCCTCCTTCAAAACAAAACAAGGGCTCTGGAGACGGCTCAGTGGTTAAGGAACTTACTTGCAAAGCCTGATGGTTTGGGTTCAATTCCTTAGTCCTCACACAAAATGGCACATGCATCTGGAGTTCATTTGCAGTTACAAGAGGTCCTGGTGTGCCCATTGGAATCTCTCTCTCTTCCTCTCTCTCCTTGCAAATAAATAAAATTTATTTTGAAAACAAAACAAAAGTCTGGGGGCTGGAGAGATGGCTCAGCGGTTAAGGCACCTGCTTCTAGTGCCTAAGGCCCCTGGTTCAATTCCCCAGGACCCACATATGCCAGATCCACAAGGTGATGGCCCTGGTGCTCTCTCTCTCTCTCTCTCTCTCTCTCTCTCTCTCTCTCTCTCTCTCTCTCTGTATCTGCTTGAAAATGAATAAAATATTAAAAAAAATAAAAGTCTGGACAAAACTCCAGCCTAATTGCCCCCAGCCCACTACACTAAGTGCTGCTCACACAACTCCTAACCCTCAACCCTGAAGCTTCCAGCAATCCCACTGAGGGCAGGGAGGAGGGAAACTGTGGTACCAACATATGAATTGTACATACAAGGTTTCTGCTTATTAAAAAATTAATTAATTAATTTTAAAACTCCAGCCTGGGCTAGGGTTGCTGGGTGCTCCCTGTAGACTTTGGAGTCAGGGGTCAGCAATCTATCAGGGAAGCTGAGGCTCAGTGCAGGATAGCAGTGAATAGCCCTTGGTCGGTCACTCAGCATTCAGCAAGTTAGTGGCAGAACCAAACCTAGAATTCATGCTCCTGGGTCCCAGCCCTCAGCCACTGCACTGTGGTCAGGATTTGAGAGGTGGCTGGAGGCCAAGAGCCATGTGTGTGACGGTTTTAGGACCAGGACAACTTTGTTGGCATAATGAACTGAATACCCACAGAGCTAAGCCAGTAGGCAGGCAACAGCAGCTCTGTCAAGAGAGGAAAAGGTCCAGGGTTCAGCTTGGAAGTAAGGGGCTGGCCTCACATTAGGCCTGGAAGGAGGCTTTGGGGATAAATCTGGGTAGAGCCACACTTCAGTCTTATGGAAGAGCTTAGAAATCAGCCAGTGACCCTAGAACCCAGCCTTCACAGGAGAGAGAGGAGCCCTGGCCAGAGAGAGAGAACAAGTCCTGGATCCAGGACACACAGAGGTGGTACAGAGCCAGAGCGGAGACACCCAGAGTTCTTGGCTGTCTAGAAGATCCTGCATAGAACCCAGGACACAGTGTTGCTCAAATTCTCACCACAAAGTCTGGGGACAGCAGAAAGAAGAATGCTGAGAAATTGGAGAGAAAAGAATGGAGGAGGGGAAACAAGACAACTGAGCGTGAGCAGCTAGACCACAGAGTAAGACCCCGTGGAGGGAGGCACGGGGAGGGGCAGGGAGGGAGGGGAAGGAGCAAACAGACCCAGGATATTAAAGTCAGAAGCATTCTTCCGCTCTGGCTGCCTTCCCCCACTCTGCCCCCTGGGAATGCTCGGAATGTGATGAGCTGATAAGATGGGACTCCCACTCCACCTGGCACCCAGCAAGCACTCTCCACCCCCACTTCTCAGATGAGATGTTTAGAGTGGGCTGGATTCCGTGAACACAACCCTAAAGGGAGAACTGCTAGCAAGGTCCCAGGAGGGTGCCCTCCTGCTCAGCGAGCAGGCCAGATGCCAAGGCTGTGGGCATGGCCAGATGCCTCACAGCTGAGCTACATTGTGAGTCAGTCATGGGGCCTGGCTGAGGGAAGGGGTCCCATTGCTGGGAAGCTGAGATGAAGGCAGGGCGGTGGGATGCCTGGGGGCGGGAGACCCTGTTCAAAGAGTGAGTACCAGGGTCGCTCCCCAGCCTTCTCAGAGAGCCAGCTGGGACCCTCACTGGGAAGGACCCAGGCACTCCTCCAGTTTCCATGTGCTCTGTGAGTTCTTCAGTGCCCTCGCCTTGCCCGCTGATCTGTGTCGGCTCCCTCTTTGCATCACTGAGTGAGGAGGTGCATGTTGGAGCCACCTGTGTCAGACTCTACACAGACACAAGCTGAAGTACCTGTCCTCTGAAGGCTGTTCTGGAAAGGAACCTTGTGAGACTGGAGATGGCTTATCCGTTAAAGGCACTTGCTTGCAAAGCTGATTGCCCAGGTTCAATTTCCCAGTATCCACATAAAGCCAGCTGCACAAAGAAATGGCACATGTCATGGCAAGAGGTCCTGGCATACCCATATTCTCTCTGTCTCTGCTAATAAAATAATTTTTAAAAAATTAAAAGGAGGCTGGAGAGATGGCTAAGCGGTTAGCTCTTGCCTGCAAAGCCTAATGACCCAGGTTCAATTCCCCAGCACCCACGTAAAGCCAGATGCACAAGGTGGTGCATGCATCTGGAGTTTATTTGCAGTGGCTGGAGGCCCTGGTGCTCTCCCTCTCTCTGGTGCGCTCTCTCTCTGGTTCTCTCTCTCTCTCTCTCTCCCCTTGCAAATAAATAAAAATAAAATTTAAAAAAATAAAAAGAAGGCTGGAGAAATGGCTCAGCGGTTAAGGCACTTGCCTCCAGTGCCTAAGGCCTTGGGTTCAATTCCCCAGAACCCACATAAGCCAGACCCACAAGGTGGTGGCCCTGGTGTTCTCTCTCTCTCTCTCTCTCTCTCTCTCTCTCTCTCCCTCTCCCTCTCTCTCTCTCCTTGAAAATGAATAAATAAAATATTTTTTAAAATAAAATAAAAAGAAAGAACCTTGTCATCAGCCAAAGGCTGGATGCTTCTAGCACTACTTGCAGGGGAGGAAGGCAGATGGGACCCCAGGGGCAGCCCTGCCTCCACAGGCATCAGTTGACTCTTGCTTTCTGGATGCACCTTCAGAAAAGCTGCCTGAGCAGAGCTTCTGGGAGCAGGCGGCCAGGACCGGTGGTTTGAGGTTGAGTTTGGTTGGAGGAGGAAGAAATGAAGCAAACCTCAGCCCTAGGGACTGCTGTGTGGCTACACCTGAGACCCACTGCGGGCGACCTGAGACGGAGATGGGAAGCCATCCAAACCCTGCTCAGGGCCCACTGCCCGCTGGCTGGGTTCCAGAACGAAGGGCCAGGGGCACGTGGCTGCAGCAAGAAGCAGGCCCTGTGGCTTCCAGCCTGGTCCGCAGACAGACAGCTGCCTCCATTATGGGTGTGAGCCTGCGCCTAAAGCAAGACGAGAGGAGAGGTTCCTAGAGCAGACACCCTGTCCAGACCACACCTAAGTGCCGTGCCTGCTGGCACACGTAAAGAGCCAAACGTGAAAAAAAATCATGAATGAATGACGAGTGAGAAATAAAGAAAGGATGAATAAGCCAATCCATCATCCAACAAAATTATCCCAGTTCCCCGCAGAGTCCTTCAGACCTGAGCAGGCCTGCCACCTGGTGGCGACTGGGAAAACTGCAGCCACAATCAGGGCCCACCTCACCCACCTCACAGGTCAGGACCCTGGACTAAGCAGGAAGGAGAGTCCAGGGGGTCATTTGGCTTTCGCTCAGGCTGACTCTCTCTCACCTCTCTCTTCCAGATGAGAGGTAGGTGTCTTATTGAACTACCCTGAAGATTCAATTTAATACCTGTTAGAATCCTAGTGCTATTCGTCACAGAAATAAGAAAAAAAAAACTCTTAAAATTCATAGGAAAGTATAAAGCAATCCCAAACAAGAATAATTCCAGGGGTATCATTATACCTGATTCCAAGGTATACTAGCTATAGTAACAAAAACGGCATAGTCCTGGCACATACCAAACATATCCATGGAATAGAACACAAGTTCTGTATATCCATCCACACAGCTATGGCCACTCTCATTTGTTACAAAGATATGAAGTGCACTTTTAAAGAAAGATGGCTTCTTCAACAAATGGCACTCAGAAAACCAGATATCCATGAGCAAGTAGGTTCCTATCTTCTCCCTGCACAAATATAATCTCCAAATGGATCAAAATCCTTAGTCTACTATCTCAAACTATTAGGGAAAAAAGTATGGCAAAACACTTCAAAATATATGGATAGGCAAGGACTTTTTGAATAGGACTTCAGTCATTCAGGAAATAATGCTAACAATAGACAAGAGGAAACTCATGAAATTAAAAAGCATATGAAAATAAAGCAAACTGTTAATTGACTTAAGGGACAGCCAACAGAATGGGGAAAATATGTGCTAGCAGGAAATCTGACAGAAATTACCCTACAGAGTTAGAATCTCTAGATCCCACTTAAACAGCAAAGAGACCAGGGAATCACCCAGGCTTGAGAAAAGCCCTGGCTCAAGAAAGAATGGGCTGACGAGCCGTGGAACAGGAAGGCTGACCTTCAGCTCCTGTCACCACAGGCGTGTGACCCTCTGCAACAGGTAAGCAGATGCATCACATGTGCACACAGATGCCCATACACCACACTGCATCACACACACACACACACACACACACACACACACACACACACACACACACACGGAAAAAAAAAACAATAATGAAGAGACAAAGATCACTATAGAATGGTCAGAGGATTTATTCAATGAGAAGATAAAATAACTGTAACAGTATATTCAACCAATGCTGAAGCATGAGAATTATCAACTAATGTTAGATCTAAATGGAGAGACAGTATATTGGGAGGCCCCAGACTTCAGCACTGCAATTTCATCCAGGAAAAATTACCAGCAAAGAAGCATCCCAGTTAAACTACACTCTAGATGAAATGGACTTTCAGACATATGCAACCTATTTCCTCCAATAACTATAAAATAGACATTCTAGATATCAGCACAAAGAATGTTCTTTAGGGGGGCTGGAGAGATGGCTCAGCAGTTAAGGCACTTGCCTCCAGTGCCTAAGGCCCAGGGTTCAATTCCCCAGGACCCACATAAGCCAGACCCACAAGGTGGTGGCCCTGATGCGCTCTCTCTCTCTCTCTCTCTCTCTCTCTCTCTCTCTCTCTCTCTCTCTCTCTCTGTGTGTGTGTGTGTGTGTGTGTATCTGCTTGAAAATGAATAAATAAAATATAAAAATATATAAAAATTATTTTAAAAAAGATGCCTAGAACTAAATGAACATGAGGGACCTCCACACTAAAAAACTTTAAATTTTGAAAAAAAAACCAAACTATACAGCAAACTAGAATTTGATGAAATTTTGTCAAGTAAAATAAGTAGATGCCCAAACTCAAATTCCACATGTTTTCTCTCAGATGTGGATTTTTAAAAAGTCAAATGTGAAGGGAAAATTCACTTCCCTGAACCTGAGAAAATGTTTTACATATCTGAAGGATCCTACCTCTGTTAAGCTCCTTTTGAAAAGAGCATAATACCACAGCCCAATCCACATTTACATGCTTCCAGATAGACTGTCACTTAGAAAATCCTGTAAACTTTAACTGTGAAGCCCATATCACCCAAAAGGTCCTTTAAATATGCTCATAGAAGCTACCCACTAGAAACATGACTTCAGATATGGCTGTCCACTCTCCGCTAATGTCTCTGCTAAATAAAGGTACCTTGCCTGAACTCAGTCTGCTCTATCTTCCGCCTCATTTTTTCCAACAAAATGGAATGGATAATAGTGATTATTATAAGTTGGGAGGCATGAGAGGTTGGATTATTGGTAGGCAAGTTCAGACAGAAGTAAGAAGTTCTATTTTTCTACAGAACAGAGATTGGGCTACAGTGTACAATAACATATTACGTAATTTTATGGAGAAGAGAGTGTGGGACCCTGCTGAGAGGCACAGAGAACATAGGGGTTAAAGGAAAGTTGAAGCTGGTCTGAAGCCCCAATAATCTCATCCTTATTTGAGACCGGCAGGAGTTTGGCCACCGCAGTCTCCTTCCTTTATCCTAAAAACTCCAGCCCCTGGTAGGCCACAACAAACCCTGATAAGCCCAGGCACCTTAAGGCCTGAGTTTACTGGAGCTCACATACTTCAGCTATAGAAAATTTAAAGGTCAGCCGGGCGTGGTGGCACACGCCTTTAATCCCAGCACTTGGGAGGCAGAGGTAGAAGGATCACCATGAGTTCAAGGCCACCCTGAGACTACATAGTGAATTCTAGGTCAGCCTGGGCTAGAGTGAGACCCTACATTGAAAAACCAAAAAAAAAAAAAAAAAAGAAAGTTTAAAGGTCACAGCTCCTCTTCAGCCATCGCTATCCATTACATGCCTAACGACACCTATCCCTACCACTTGAAGCTGAGAAAGTCCCCCCACCCCCAATTTATCTGTGCAAACTAGGCATCCACAGGTTACTGGCCCCTGCCAATGCCTTCATGAAACATCCACAGACTACACTGCCCCTGCCAATCCCCTTGCCGCTTATGCCCCTGCCTCTCCTTTTCCCTCCTAAATAAAAACACCCTCCCTGAAATAATTAATGAGCTCTTCACTGCAAGTGTCTCCAGAGAGTTGTTCCTCTCATCGGCTCACCGCTGTCCCAAGACTCTTTCTACCCAGCTGTGTGGATGAACCGGGGTGTTAGTGTACAATGACCACCCAAGGAATCCATGAACCACAAGAGAGAAGATTAAAGACTTCAAACACAAAATAATAACAAGCAAATGAAGTGCTAGCCACTGCAGTTTGATATTGCATGCATATACTGGAAAAATCACAATGTACACCATAACTATGTATAATTTTGTAGGTTATATGTCAATCAAATATGCAGCTCAAAATGATTTGATCATTACACACTGTATCCATGTATTGAATAACCATAGTATACTCTTTAATTTGCACAATTAAAATAATAATTAAGGGCTGGGGAGAAGATTCAGTCGATAAAGTGCTTGCTGTGCAAGTGTGTAGATCTGAGTTCAAATCCCCAGACACATGTAAAACCAGACATGGTAGCTCATGTCTGTAATCCCAGCACAGCTGCAACAAGAAGGGAGACAGGGGCAGAGGAATCTCTGCAAGCTTACAAGTCGTCTAGCAAACTACAAAACTCTGCCTTCAACAAGGTGAAAGGTGAATACCAACAGACAAGGTTGTCCTCTGATCTCCACATGGCATATGAAAGCCTGGACTCACACGTGACACATCACACACACACATGGAGATTAAAAATAACAATAGACTGGCTGGGAAGAAGAGGCTAAGTGGAGGGGAAGAGAGGGGGAGACAAGAGAAAGTACAGGAAGAAATTATGAACAAAATGCATTCTATACATGAATAACACTGTCAAAATTCACTTGGAAAAAAATTGATGGAAAGAAAAAATTAATAATTAACATCATTTAAAATTATTATTATTTTTAAAAATATTTTATTTATTCATTTTTAAGCAGAGAGAGAAAGAGAGAGAGAGAGAGAGAGCAAGTGAGCTCCAGGGTCACCACCTTGTGGGCTTGGCTTATGTGGGTCCTGAGGAATTGAACCCAGGGCCTTAGGCACTGGAGGCAAGTGCCTTAACCGCTGAGCCATCTCTCCAGCCCTAAAATTATTTTTAAAGTAGTAGACCAATTATTTAGTGCAGGCAGATGTAATGTGCTAGCGCTGATAGAATCAATTGTGCTGATTAGCGATTTCAAAAAGACAATGGACACATCTCAAACATTTTATTTCAAATGTAAGAGCTTTCGGAAAGATTTGGTTGTATTGCCTTAAAGCCTAATTTTAGAGAATTTACAATCTACTTGGGCAAATACATAGAATGCTGAGAGGCTGAGGGACTGCACTGGAATGTTCTTTAAAAAAAAACCTCCTGTGAGAGAAAAGGCTTCTGATGAGTATGGTGAGAACCAGCTAATAGAATAAGGAAAGTGAAAGAAGAAATAAGGAATGTGAAAGAAGACAGCAAAATATGAGGCTAAAAACACATAGCATATACATTTAGATTATTCTGATTTATGTGGAAGAGTTTAAAAATAAAATAGAAAGGGGCCCACAGCCACAGGATAAGCCAGTGAGACAGAAACCAATGATGTCGACACAAAGACCTCTAAGCTCACAACCTTAAAGCAGCCTTAATACTCATCCACCACGACTCAGGGAACTATGCGGAAGAGGGGGCGGAAAGATTGTAAGAGCCGTGGTGGGGGAGATTATCTAGAGGCATGGCCAGGAGAACCTGGCCGAATACTAGGCTATCCATGGTCCCCTGTCACAAGGACTGATCCAGACGACCCATGGAGGAGGTTATCCAGTGGAGGGGGGAGGGGAGGGCAGTGGGGAATTGGGGATAACAACTCATTGTTTGCCCACTAAATGTTGTAACTCATTATGGACAATAAATTAAAAAAAAAAATAGACATTCTGAGCACTGCTTACCCTTAGCTATAAAGGATCCAATACCAACATATTGGACATAAGTCTTTCAAGCAGTTTACATTTACTGTTTCAAAGAAATTTTGAAATACATGATTGTGAAGTATATCAACCAGAATCCAAAAATCAAAAGAAGAAAATGTAATCCAAAATAAATGTGACTGAAATATTCTCAAATAGCACATATTTATATTAAATATTTTCAGGTAACCTTATTATAGGATATTATTTCTCATTTTTTTATTCAAATCTTATTTCAGATTTGAGGTTTGGTAAATTTCTATTGGATTTCAAAAATGTTTATGTTCTGAAAATGTACCTGGAATGCATTTGCCAAAGCCAGCCACTGTCTTCACAAGATGTTGTCGAGGGGCTTTCATGATAAGGGGGCCAGAGATTGAAAATATCCGACTGCAAAGGTGGTTCTCTCCCCAATCCAGGCCTTGTCTGGGAACAAGGAACTAATTTCCTTGACTCATTTCTGGTAGGATGGAGGGACAGGAGGTCGCTGTCACAAGAGACCAGATGTATGTGCTAAAGATAAAATATTTGCTAAAGATTAGATCCCAGAATGTAAAGACTCAGTTCCTGGAATCCTACATGACCACTAGACTGTGGTCAGTAGGTTACAAGACATAAGGACCCGAAAATATCTGTTACAAAGTTAATGAAAAATGCATGAATAATGCTTTACTTGCATGTTCTGACCTATAAAAACTTGTTAAGACTCGCCTTCGGGGTCCTTGACAGAAGCTCACTTGCAAAGCAGATTCTTGGACCCTAGCTAGCTAGGGGAGGGGAATGGTTTAAGCATGAGGATAAACCATACTAGGTTCAAAAACATAAAATCCTCACGAGCATACTGTAACCTATTGAGTAAGTAGTGAACGTCAACTGGCAAGAGGGGCCATGAGTGGTAGGGGAGAGAGTCTAAGCCTGTGAATAATTAGATCAGCCTGACAACCCCTGGTTCCAAGCACTGGTTCCTTCCCTCACTGAGCTGTTGACCAAAGCGACTCATGAGATTCCAACTACAAGACAGAATTCTGTCAAAGCTCTTGGGTGCCCTCCCCAGGCCTGAGGCAAAAACCCTGTTGCTGAAGAAACCACAGAATGCTATCGATCAGCATCGAGAGACCCTTCAACCTCCGGAACGATATCCAGCCCCCAGAAGGCAGTTAGTGTAGTGCTGGAAGGCACTGTACAGACTGCCAGGGGAAACTGATCAACAACAGCTGGAGTAAACAGAGAGGATTGACATGAAACACAATCTGCGGCCATGAGTAGGCTGACCACACCTCCTATTGGGAGAGAACAGCAAACTTAGAAAGGAGCACTTGTGCAATGGAGGAGCCTAGGCCTGGGGAAGAAAATCAACAGCTTTCAAATTCGGCCAATTTTCCACTTAGTGAGGGGGATCCTGTCATGGTTTGATCCAGGTGTCCCCCACAAACAAATGAATGTGTTCTGATAGATCGATCCTCAGCTGATGGCAGTCTGGGTTTTACAACCTCGATGAAGCTGTGTTGTTGGGGGTGGGCTTATGGGGTTATAAGCCAGCTTCCCCTTGCCAGAGTTTGGCACACCTTCCTGCCGCTGTTTGCAGTGCTGTGGCAGAGGTGATGTCCAGCCCTCTGCTCATGCCATCGTTTTCCCTGCCAGGAAGGAGTCTCCCCTTGAGTCCGTAAGCCAAATAAACCCATTCCTCTACAAGCCCTTTTGTTTGGGTTCTTTCTGCGCAGCAACTAGAATGATGACCCCAACAGTTTTGGTACCAGGACGTGGGGTCATCTGTTGCTGCTGGAACCCTGATCTTGTGGCTTTGGTCTTCTGGAAGTGATCTACAGGAGGAATGTGGAAGGATTTGAACTCCTGGCCTAAGAGGTGCCTCGCAGTGTTGTGAGTACAGCGTGATGGTCAGAGTTAAAAGACCTGAATGTACTGAGAACTATGGACTGTGAGGTTTGGCTTACGAGGGGGAGAAAGAACTTGGTCAGGACTGTGCCAGAAGCAGTTTGCGTGAGAGGCTTACTGTGTTCTGCCTGCCTATGTCCTGGGAACCTCTGCAGGGTTGTTTTACGTAAAGATGGACTGGTGTGAGCAGATGGAGATGGCACAGAAAGATCTTTGGGTCGAAACTGCTGCCCGTTCACCTGCAATTGTTTGAGAGATGACAACCACTGAGATTGGGCCAGCTGGTCTGCATTGAAACAACAGGAAGAATGTGGACTTTTGAAGTAAGGGGCCTGAATGCTTTGATCCCCCCTGGATTAAC
>PVHP010037651.1:0-17212 GCA_004024765.1 Zapus hudsonius
GGATTCCAGATGCATGTGCCACTTTGTGCATCTAGCTTTATGTGGGTACTGGGGATCGCTCTCAGGTCATTATGCTCTGCAGGCAAGTGTCTTAACTGCTGAGCCATCTCTGTAACCCAATAGTAATGATTTTTATGAGGCCAAATTCTGTTGATTGGGTAAAGGAAATGTGTAAGCCCAGTATTCAAACCCTTTCCTGATGTGACCTACCCTGTAGTTAGAGCCATGCTGACCCCAGCTTTCCACGTGCCATGTGGAAATGTTTTATAGACTGCTGTTCTTGGAAAATGCCATTTGTTTTCTCCTCCTCCAGTCTTTTCTTCTTATGCCTTCTTCTGAGGAGCCCTGTCTCTCCCCATCTTCCACCCTTTCTCCACTTGTCTGACTCTCCTCCTTCAAGGTGCCACTTTGCTGCTCAAAAGTATCTTCTCTGGACTGGAGAAATGGCTCAGCAGTTAAAGGCACATGGTTGCAAAGCCTGACAGACTGGGTTTGAGTCCCCAGTACCCATGTAAAGCCAGATGCACAAAGTGGTACATGTGTGTGAAGTTTGTTTGCAGTGGCAGGAGGCCTTGGCACACACATACTGTACTCTTTCTCACTCTCACAAATAAATAAATAAACAAACAAATAAGTTGGGATTTTTTGTTTGTTTGGTTTTTTGAGGTAGGGTCTCACTCTAGCCCAGGCTAACCTGGAATTCACTATGGAGTCTCAGGGTGGCCTTGAACTCATGGTGATCCTCCTACCTCTGCCTCCCAAGTGCTGGGATTAAAGGCGTGCGCCACCACGCCCGGCAATAAATAAGTTTTTTAAAAGTGTTTTCCTCTGTTAAATTTCCCCAATATTCTCAGTTAGCTGCTGCTTCCTTGGCTGTACCATGGCTTATGCTGCACTGAGGGCTCAGTTCTTCCTGGCACTTGTTGGAGTAGCTCACTTGCCTCACTGGCATGCTGTGCGTGTACTCCTTGGGTTAGGGCTGTTGGATCTGTTTCAGATGTATCAATGGCCTTGTAAGACAGTGTCTCTAACACAATGTCTGGCATGTTCAGTACATGTTTACTAAATAAGGGAATTTTAAAAAAACTGCTATAGTCTCTTTACCTGATTTTCTTATGTGTTTAAATCACTGGGTTATAATCTCCTAAGGGAAATTAGCCAGTTGACACTAGACAACCTTGCTAGAATTTTTTGAAAATATTTTTAGTTATTTATTTGCAAGCAGAGAGAAATAGAAAGAATGGACACACCAGGGCCTCCAGCCACTGCAAATGAACTCCAGATGCATGGGCCACTTTGTGCATCTGGCTTTACTTGGGTACTGGGGAATGGAACCTGGGTCCTTAGGCTTTGCAGGCAAGCACCTTAACTGCTGAGCCATCTCTCCAGCCCCATGGAAATTGTTTTGACATAAGAATCAGTTGTACAAGAAAGAAACAATAAAAGAGGAACTAAGAAGCCCCTTAGAATTACACTGCTGGTTACTATGGACCCGAGCTAGTGAGAATCCAGTAACAGAAGCGTTTTAAAAGATGAGGAGGTACCAAGTAGCCAAGAAAAATGACCACAAGAGTGGATTCAGAGTAGGAAGCCCAGGGCACTGCGTGATTCTCGGTTGAGCCATTCATAGCAGCAGTTTCGTTCCCAGCTTTTCTTTCTGTAACATCTTCCTTAATTAAATTATACTGTCATGTCAAGAAAAGTCTTAAAATAAAGCCAGTTACACAGAAGACATGTTTATAAGTCCGCCAAGTGCATTTTTATTCTATAATTTAAGGTCTTAAACTAAACCCTACTGCTAGAAAATTTGATTATTTTTTTAATTCTCATAATAAAGAGAGCAAGAAAGAGAAGATAGATTCATAATCTGAAGCTACTGGGATTTAAAAGTAATCAGACTGTTCTTTGAGCTTCTCTGTGACCATAGTCAAAGGTGCCTTCTAATTTTGTCCACTGGATTAAACATATGTAGGATAACAGAAAAGGCTCCTAATCCTAAAACCTAGGAAGAAATCACTTGATAGACTGGGGCTAGAGATGCTAATTAATGATTTCTCCCTTCCCTCTCCTCTGCCTGACATAGGGTCTTACTCTGTTGTCCAGATTAATGTCAAACTCTTGGGTTTAAGAGATCCTCCTGCCTCAGCTTCCTGAGTATCTGGGACTGCATGCCGGCATCAGCCTACATAGATTTTTTTCACATTTTAAATTTGGATACTTAACTGATGTTAGTCTAGTGAGGATGAATAGATGGCCCGTTGCAATACCCGTTTTCATTACTGAGCCTACTTGTTTTTCTACAAGGCAAACAAAAGGCTCTGGGGGGAGCTCCCTCACATGAAAGTTAGAAATCACAGGGTAGAGGGAGAACATTCCAGAAGAGTAAGATAAGGTTAATCATTAATATTAAGATGGCTGGATAGGTGTGGTGGCTCATGCCTATAATTCCAGCACTCTGGATTCTGAGGCAGGCAGATCGCCATGAGTTCAAGGCCAGCCTGATCTTTGTATGTAGTGCCTGAAAAGGAAAGAGCACCATAAAAGCGAAGAACACTCTTTCTTTCTTTCTTTTTTTTTTTTTTTTGTTTTCGAGGTAGGGTCTCGCTCTAGTCCAGGCTGACCTGGAATTCACTGTGTAGTCTCAGGGTGGCCTTGAACTCATGTCGATCCTCCTACCTCTGCCTCCCAAGTGCTGGGATTAAAGGCGTGCGCCACCACGCCCGGCAAGAACACTCTTTCTTAATTTGCTTTGGTAAGGAAAAGGATTCATGAGCTGATGGCTAGTATTATAGATGTGAATCACTATACCTGACTGGCTTTCAGATTCTTTTTTTAAAAAAGTTTTTGTTTATTTATTTGAGAGAGACAGAAAAAGTATGGTTGTGCCAGGGCACCACTTTATGCATCTGGCTTTACGTGGGTACTGGGGAATCAAACCCAGGCTGTCAAGCTTTGCAAGCAAGCACCTTTAACTGCTGAGCCCTCTCCCTGACCCTGGCTTTTGGAATCTTAAGATATATAACATTAACTGTGTCAAACTCTTACCTCATTTTATTGTCTAGACCAGTGATTACAAATTTTCATCTAGAAACACCCAGACCCACTTCTGTTCAAAGAATATCAAGTGATTTTAAATACAAAATTAGTTCTAATGTACACATAAATAGCAAGTTATAACTTGCAAAATGCAAAACAACAGGATTGCATTTTCTTTTTCTTTTTAAAAAATATTTTATTTATTCATTTTTTAAGCAGAGAGAGAGAGAGAAAGAGCACACCAGGGCCATCACCTTGTGGGTCTGGCTTATGTGGGTACTGGGGAATTGAACCGGAGGCCTTAGGCACTGGAGGAAAGTGCCTTTTTATTTTATTTTATTTTATTTTTTGAGGCAGGGTCTCACTCTAGCCCAACCTTGAACTCTCTTTGTTCCCAGGCTGGCCTCAAACTCATAGACTCCTCCTACCTCAGTCTCCTGGGTGCTGGGGTTATAGGTGTGAGCCACCACATCGGCTTCATAATTGTGTTTTAAGAAAGCTTGACACAACATATACAACCAAAGGGACTTTGCTTTCATCATAGCATCCTAGAAAAGTGTCAGCAAAAGTATCAGTGTTTTGCAAGCCCACTGAGTTTTTCTGACAATTATGCTCTTGTTTAGGATAGTTGGGGGTCTTTACCCTCAGTGCGCCTTGACAGGTCTCAGCATCAGACTAAGACTATCATTGCCCCATATGATAGTCTGTTAACCATTGGTTGGTTTTCTGGCCTTTCAATTTTACCTTTTTAAGAGGATTTCATGTAAATAAAATAATGTAGTATATAGGCTTTTGTTTTTGCTCTTTTTTTTTATTTTTGGAGAGGTCAGAGGACAACTTTCAGGTCCATCCTCACCTTCTGCCTGGTTTGTGATAGGGTCTCTTGTTCACTGCTCCCTTTGCTGGCTTCTAGGAAATTCACCTGTCTCCTCCTCCCTTTTCATAGCAGGTGTACTAGGATTACAGAAGCCCACAACAGCTTCCAGCTTTTACTTGGGGCCTGGGGATTTGAACTCAGATATTCAGAATTATGCAACAAGTGCTTTATCTACTGAACCATAGTTATTTCTTTTTAAAATTCAGTTATCATCCTTAGGGGGGGGAGGTTGATGTGGAGACAGAGATAAAATGTTGGTGTTCCATCTGCCACATTCATCCAGAAATCTTATTTTGTGGTTTTAGAAAAAAAAAAAAAACAGAAGCTAGAAGTATAGTGTAAAATCTACTTTGCAGTTAAAATTAAACTTAACTTCAGGTAAGAATGCCAAGACAACAGAAAGACAAAATGTCAAGGTTTCAGGATTTTCATACTCGTAAATATTCAGTCAAATTCCCATTAGCTTGACTTGTATCTGCAACAATCCCCAAAGGCAGGGTTATCATTTCCTGGGAGCATGGGAGGCAGCTAGTGCTCAGACTGTTGACATGCTGGTTGAACACCTGACAGCTGGCTAGTGGCAGAGCTAGGAACGGAATCAGAGCTTTCCAACTTGAAACTTGCCAACTTTCCAGTTCTAGCACATCATATGCATAATACAGGAAAGGAAACACGGGGGAAACTGCTATTTATAACCTACAGAGCCTCGTTGAAGTTTGATTTATCACCGTCCTAGAAGGAGTCTACCTTGCAGTAATGGTAGGTTACTCACTGATGAAACTCACTAGCAATGCACTTGTGATGAGTTCAAGTTATTTCTGAAGGGAGGTGACTAGATATGTCTTAGTTTTGCCCTTTGTAATGTTAATCTTTGCATAGAGAAACTGCATACTGCTTATTAATAATAGTTTATTATTCTGCATTTTTCTTTCCTTTAAAACTATCCTGTATATGTATTATTTTAGTTTATTTACCTGTTTGCAGGGAGAGAGAGAGAGAGAGAGAGAGAGAGAGAGAGAGAGAGAGTATGAGCACATCAGGGTCTCTTGCCTTACAGCCAAACTCTAGATGCACGTGCCACTTTGAATATCTGGTTTTACATGGGTACTGGGGAATTAAACCCAAGCCAGCAGGCTTTGCAAGCAAGTGACTTTAACTACTGAGCCATTTCCCCAGCCCTACATAGTAGTTTAACACCTAAGAACAAATATTTAATAATTAATTGTATTCTCCAATGACTAGAGACAAGTCTGCTTTACAATTCATGTTCTCATTTGAGCCCACTCATTTAATTATGTGGATACAACTAAAGTCTATTCTGTCTAGCCAGGCATAGTGGCCCACACCTGCAATCCCAGCACACAGGAGGTGGAGGCAGAGGGTTGAGTGTGAGGCCAACCAAGGGGCTCTGTGGAGCAGTGGATACAACATTGGACTTCTAGCAGAGCAAAGAGTTTGAGGCCAGCTTGGGCTACATGGAGAAACTTTTATATGTGTAAAATATATGTGACATAATATTAAGTATAATGTATAACATATATATTCATAAGAGTTTATTTATATGTGTATGTCCTTATTTAAGAATCAAATGTTGAGGGCTGTGGAGATGGCTCAGGGGTTAAATGTACTTGCTTGCAAAGTCTGGTGTCCTGGGTTCAATTCCCCAGCCACCTGTGTAAAGCTGGAATAGCATTAGTTTACAGCTGCAAGAGACCCTTATGCACCCATACACACACACACACACACACACACTTAATAAACGAAAAACTTTTTAAATAATCAAATGCTTATTAATTAAAGTATGAATAGGAAACTTATAGTGAATACTTACTCTGCCCCAGGTAATAGGTTAAGATGCTGCATTCTCATTTAATCCTTATACAACCTTGCTAAGAAGTAGACATACCAAGATAAGTAACTTGCTTATGGTGGGGTCAGTATGAGGGCCCAGGGAGTTTGAATCTGGAGTTCACACATTTTACAACAATGCTAAGTTTATCACACAGAAGCTTTATTAAATAGTTTTTTCTGAGTTGAGGCAGAGAGAGCCACGGACAACCCAATTCCACTAATAAGACATGGGATGATGGAGATGAACCACCCCAGGCCTATCATCTTGCACTCAGTTCAACTCTATAGAGCTCTCTAGGTCTAGACCCACAGAAAACTTCCTAGATTTGCCCTGGGAGTTGGGTCTTCTGAGGAAGGCCAAGGCAAGCTGCCAGGAAGTGGAGAACATTGCCAGGATATGGTGATGCAAATGTGGGATTAGACACCCAACCCCAGCCTGAAGGCAGACAGCTTCCTGAGTTCATAACACAGTGTGCAGGTCTCTAGGGGAAAAAAGGCTGCAATCTCCTTTGGGAATGTAATGATTATTTTTAATTGCCCTTTTGTTTAAAGTATACACAATGTTTTCCTAGAAATATTTTCATGAATCAATAAAATAATCTCTTAATTTTAAAGTAAATGAATGTTAAAACCATGGGAAAGAATTTTTTGTC
Source organism: Zapus hudsonius (assembly GCA_004024765.1). Classification (NCBI taxonomy): domain Eukaryota; kingdom Metazoa; phylum Chordata; class Mammalia; order Rodentia; family Dipodidae; genus Zapus; species Zapus hudsonius. The sequence goes on from PVHP010037651.1 coordinate 6,418, forward strand.
CTCCCAAGTATGAGAACTACAGAGCGTTAATGATCTCTCAAATATTACAGCTACTCTGAGTCTGCTTACAGGTTTTTTGTTTTTGTTTTGTTTTTTTGTGTTTTTTTTTTACTTATTAAAACCTAGAATATAAAAACAGCTATTTTAGGGGCTGGAGAGATTGCTCAGTGGTTAAGGCATTTGCCTACATAACCTAAGGATCTGGTTTTGATTTCCCAATACCATGTAAAGCCAGATGCACAAAGTGACACATGCATCTGGAATTAGTTTGCAGTGGCTGAAGGCCCTTGTGTGCCCATATTCATTCTCTCTCTCTCTCTCTCTCTCTCTCTCTCTCTCTCTCTCTCTATTCTTGTGAATAAATTTAAAAAAGTTTTTTAAAGGTATTTACCTACAGTGAGTTACAGCCCCAGGACTATATAGCAAGAGCTTGTCTCTTTTTTTAAATATCCTTATTATCCATAATTAGATACATTGTATGAGCAAATCTTATGATGGTACTCCCATTTTCCTCCTCCCTGTCTCCAATCCACTGGGAATCCTCCTCAGTGGGCATATTGGGTCAGTCCATGGAGTAGGGGGTCATGAATTGCTCTGGAGAAAGCCAGTCTCCCTCCCCCTTTTTATGTTGTTGTTGAGGAGGTCAATATCTCTGGATATTCTCCCTGACCGTAGCTCATACATTCTTTCCACCCCTCTTGCACTCAGTTCCCTGAGTCATGATGGGTGAGTTTTCAGTCTGCTTTATTGTTGAGATCTTAAGTGTCTCTGGTCTTCTGTTTTGGGTTGTATTGAGTATCCTTGATATCTGTCTCCATTGACCTTTCCTGGGTTATCTGACTTGCTGTGGTGATAGGTCTCTTGTTTATCTTGCCACTTTCTCATAGGTTTCATTTGGGGCCTAGATGATAGGCCTGGGGTGGTTCATCTCCATCATCCCATGTCTTATTAGTGGAATTGGGTTGTCCATGGCTCTCTCTGCCTTCAGAAAAATACAAACAGAATTTCCATAAGAGAGTGAGGTCAATATAGGTTAAATGAGACCAACATTGCTAATTTGGCTAGATTCTAATAGTTGTAGCCTCTCTGTAGCTCTCTGGTAGTGGGAATTTCACCTTGGAGCCTGGGTTCTTGGTCCCAGTTCCTTGTCACTGAGTGGATCTCTTGGCCATTCTGAAAGCCATTGATTACCCACCTAGGTTTGGCACCACTATTACACAGATGAGCACATCTTGACTGGCTGGTTTCTTCCATATAACAGTGTATTCAGCATTCTTGTGACATCATTCTGAATTGTATATCAGTGTTCTCTGCTTTCTCCAAATATCATTGACCAATTTCCTCTGGCAGCTCATGTAACGCCTTCTAGCACTACACATGCTACCATCTGGGAGCTGGTTACCATTCTGGATCTAGCAGGGTCTCTCTTGATGTCTTTCTATGGTTTCTTCAGCAATAGTCTTACCTTTGGCCTGGGGCAGGTATTCAAGAGCTTTGACAGAAGCCTGTCTTGTTTGGGGGACCTTGTGGGTCTCTTTGATCAACAGCTCAGTGTGGGAAGGAACCAATGACTGGGCTTGATCAATTTTTCATGGGTTTAGGCTTACTCTCATTCTATTCATGGCCCCTCTTACCTGGAGATGCCCCCATCTTCCTTAGGAGCTTATTGTATGAAAGCAAAGAATTTATGGTATTGCTTCATTATTAGTTTATTGTATAAGTCCCCCAACTTTCCACTCCCCCCCGAATTCCTTCCATCCCCTTTTTTAGTCTCTCAGTTCACCTGTCAGATTTGTTTAGAGTTTAAGCTTAACCTGGTTAGGAACCACAGATGAGGGGAGAATATCTGTGTTTGTCTCTCTGTTCTTGTGTGAGTTCACTAAGTATGATCTGCTCCAAGTCCATCCACTTTTCTCTAAATTTCATTATGTCATTTTTCCTTTCAGCTGAGTAGAATTCCATCGTGTAAATGTACAACTTTGATATCCATTCATCCAGGGATGGGCATTTGGGTTTATTCCAATTCTTGGCTATTATGACTTGAGCTGCTATAAGCATGTTTGAGCAAATGTCTTTGTGCTGAGGTGTGAAATCTCAAGGGTAGATTAGATGCCTAGTAGAGGGATAGCTGGGTCCATTGGTAGCTCTATATCCATTCTACTCAGGAGCCTCTGCAGCAATCCCACCAGCAGTGAATGAGGATTCCTCCCCCCTCCCCATCCTCACCAGCATCTATTGTTGTTGGATTTTTTTTATAAAAAAAAGCTATTTGAATTGAAGACAAAGGAAATTAAATGTGAAAAGGTTCTATATATTTAAGTCTTCTTCTCTCCTGTTCTCCATCCCACTCCTGCTGTTCTGAGCTGTTGTTTCTGCTTTCACTTACCACTTCACATTACCATTATAAGCTCAACTCGCCTAAGTTTCTCAATTTGCTCATCAGTTCCCTAGCTCTTATCTTTTCATTTCTTAAATCTTACCTGTCTACCCCTGGCTCCTTTAGTCCCCTTGACTTCATTCATATACATATTGACCACGCATATGCCTTTATTCTAATTAAAGATTTGGTTAGGAGCTGGGGAGATGACTCAGAAGCTGAAGGTGCTTGCTTGCAAAGCCTGATGGCCCAGGCTTGATTCCCCAGTATTTACATAAAGCCAGATTGCAGAAAGTGGTGCATGCATGCACCTGGAGTTCCTTTGCAGTAGCAAGAGTCCTTGGTACAACCCATAATCTCTCTCTTCTCACAACTTGTTGTGTAGCAGATTACTCTGAACTAAAGAGAGGAAGGAGACTGGGGATTCAGAAGTCAAGTCTGGGAGGCCTGAATCATGAAGGTTACATAACCACTTTCCATGGTTTTATTAGCTAGAAACTGAAATATCCCTTGAAGTGTGGGGGAAAGGGGGCAGGGAGGAAGTCCACAAACCTGGGAAAGGGTTGCAAGACCCACCCTAAGGCTACAACTCTCCTGTGGAGCTGCCTGCAAGTGTGCTCCCAAGATGCAGTTTCCACAGTGCCGCCTATGCCGAGGGGCCTTTCTGGTGGTGCAGCTGCCTTTCAGTTGAAGTGGTACCACTGAGTTTTCATCTATGGCTCCTGTAAGTAACCCCTCACCCTCCTCTTGTTCACCAAAACTGATTTCGGTGTAATTGTCCTTTGCTCTGTTGTCTCCTCATATCTAAGAAGATGTGTATCCACATCTCCCCAGGGAAAAGGTTTCCCATGCCACAAGTAATTTTTTTAAAAAAAAAAAAAAAAAGCTTTGCTTAACTGAGTATGGTGGTACACACCTAAAAATCTCAGCAGTTAGGGAGCTGAGACAGGAGGATCATTCAGTTTAAGATCAGCCTGAGCTACAAAACCCTGTCAAAAAATTAATAAAATAATGAAATTGAGGCTTAAACAGTGAGTTAAAATCAAATTAATAATTAGGATTTGAGTCCAGCTCTATTTTCCTCTTGGGGAACAGCATTAAAGTATACATTGTAGCTAGGGAGGTGGCTCAGCAGTTACAGGTGCTTGTTTGCAAAGCCTGCCAGGCTGTGTTCAGTTCCCCAGCCACTCATGTAAGGCTGGATAGTAGTATGTTTCCAGGGTCAAGAAACCTTGGCACACACACACACACACAGGAGAGAGAGGCAAATAAACTTTGTAACGTGTACATTATAGTCCAAATTTTAAAAAATAATTATTTTCTAAGCAGTGTGCTGCATAGCTTCTCCAAGACAGCCAAGCTTCATTTCCTTTTTTTAATCTCTAGTTTTATTTATTTATTAGAGAGAAGGAGGGAGAGAGAGAGAGTAAATGGGCATTCCAGGGCCTCTAACCACTGCAAATGAACTCCAGATGCCTGCGCCACCTTGTGCATCTGTGGGTACTGGAGAATCAAACCCGGGTCCTTAGGCTTTGAAGGCAAGCACCTTAACCACTGAGCCATCTCTCCAGCCCTGTTTTTATAATTTTAAATGATAATTTAAAAATAATTTGTCTTGCCAATCCTTGTTCTTCTCAGCTATCTATCTTACAGAAAGCCATAGAATTCCCAAAGAAAGGGGAAGTAAAAACGGGAAAAGAAAAGCAAAGGACTAGCATTGAGTGGTTACTATATACTTGATACTTTTACCAGGGACCAATGGAAGTTCAGGCCCTCTGCCACTGCAAACAAACTCCAGATGCATGTACCACTTTATGCATCTGGCTTTATGTGAGTACTGGGGAATTGAACTTGGCTTGTTAGGCTTTGCAGGCAAGCACCTTAACCACTGAACTATCTCTCCAGCTCTCACAAGTGTTAAAAATCCTTACCAAAAGTTTTGGCAATGATAGTTGCAAGAGTTTCAGTGCCTTAGCATTGACCTTCAAGCTTGAAAGTAATTAACACACTTCCATATGCTCTTATTATTTCCTCATCTACTTTGAGTTTTCATTCTTTAAGTTCATGGCTATTCTACCGAGCTTCTAATTCTTTTTCAGTGCTAGGGACCAAACCCAGGGCTTTGTGCTTGCTAGGCAAGCACTCAATCACTTAGCTAAATACCCAACCCCCTAGCTTCTATTCTTTTTAGACATTTATAGAATACAATTTTGAAAATGAAGCATCTTTATTCACTTAAACACCTACTCTAAGTTTATTTTAGCTTTAATTATCCTCTTTAGGGACTGCTATTCAGAAGGTAGTCTATAACATAGAGAATTTGTCTTTTTGTAATTTTTATTTTGTGCTTGCTCCAGCATTTAGAGGTGCAACTTACTATGGGGTCATATTCTGATAAGCCTATTGAAAATATCATAAGTCAAAATTGCACCGATTGAGCTGGGGTGATGGTTCAGCTGTTGAAGACTCTTGCTTGTAAAGCTTACAGCCTAGGTTTGATTCCCCAGCACCCATGTAAAGCTGGACACAAAAGTGATGAATCATCTGGCATTTGTTTGCAGCAGCTAGAGACCTTGGCATGCCATACAAACACAAACACCTGAAAATAAATAAAATTTTTAAAATGTCATTGAGTTGGGTATGGTGGCTTATACCTATAATCCCAGCATGCAGGAGGCAGAAGCTGGAAGTTAATAAGTTTGAGGCAAGCCTGGGCTATATGCGAGATATATAAATAGATAGGGGGTGTCTTTACTTCAGTATTATGAAACATTCATTATTCTAACAAGAAATATAGACACATTGTAAGCACTAAATCAATAGTTCTTAAATGTTTTGTTATTTATTTGCAAGTAGAGGGGGAGAGAGAGAAATGGGCACACTAGTGCCTCTTGACACTACAGACAAACTCCAGATGCATGAGTCCCTTTGTGCATCTGGCTTTATATGGGTACTGGGGAATCGAATCCTGGCCATCAGACTTTGTAAGCAAGTACTTTTAACCACTGAGTCATCTCTCCAGCCTTGAATCATTATTTTTGGATGCATAATCATTATATAAAATAGGGAAGGTAGAATGAAGTGAGTCGGTGAATTTGGTTGATATGAAGTTACTGTCCTTTCAAATAGAAGTGTTGGTAGATGGCTTAGTTATGGGAGAAAATAGGGAGTTGGTCACCCTTTAAGGCCTGAAAGCCTATAAGAATGGAAATCCTAAAGAACCCTGATTTACTCAATGTCCACTTTCCCCCAAAACGTGTTCATTTTTTTCTACCCAACATTTTCTTCCATGACTCTTTTTATGCACCCTACCAATGCACTTTCTGGGTCCCTTAGATGAACCCACCAGAGAAGTTTCCCAGTAGCCACACCTAATGACCCCACTTGGTTATTGCCCCAATTCCCTAATGGCAGTCAGATTGTTTCTTCAGAGTGGCAGTGTTGAAACAGTTTATGGGTAATAGGCTCCCTGAAAATAAAAGCAAGGAATGTTCTTGAGAGCCTGCCTTTGCAGCCTCCACTTTGTTACAAGTCCGAGAAGTCTCTGGCTTTTCCTGATCTCTTGCCCAGTGGAGTTCCCTGTATCTGTTTTTTCCATAAACAACTTGAGTCTCTTGTTTAGGAAGGAGTTTCCCCTTTCCTAGAATCAAGATTCCTGGAAGGATTAAACCTGAACCTGGCATTGTGGTTAATGAACTCAGCTTCAAAACTTGGCTTCAGGGCTAGATAGCTCAGCCCCCATTCATAACTTATAAATGACCCCAACTTGGGTCTCTAGGTGGGCTTTATCAACTCCAACCTTCTCATGAGCAGGAGCTCTTTGTGCTCTGTCCTTGCTCCTTTTCTGAATCTAATAATAGTCTCTCTAAACCTTAAAAAAAGAAAGTGGGATAAAGGCACAACACAAGGCCACTCTCTGTTTATCTGGTTTTAAGTCTTTAAAAAATATTTTTATTTATTTATTTTCAAGCATAGAAATGCAGAGGGAGGGAGAGAGAGAGAGAGAGGGAGAGAGAGAATGGGAGAATGGGCAACCAGGGACTCTAGCCACTGCAAATGAACTCCTGATACATGTGCAACTTTGTGCGTCTGGCTTTATATGGGACTTGGGGAATTGAACCCAAGTCATTAGGCTTTGCAGGCAGGCGCCTTGACTGCTGAACCATCTCTCTAGCCCTCTGATTTGAAGTCTTATACTTTGATTGTTTTCATTAATTTTTTAAGGTTCAAACCAAGATCTAGGTGACTGACTAATGTCCTTGAATGATGGTTTTAAATTATTACAGTATATGAACAAGTAACTTCATCTCAGTTTTAAAATGAGATTGATTTCTAATAGCAAAAGGCTCTTTCATGCTCTAATGACTGGCATAGAAGTTTTAGAGAGGAATGACCAGAGTAAGAGAGCAGTGGTGCATTTGTATTAAGAAATACAAGACAGGGCTGGAGAGATGGCTCAGCAGTTAGGGCAGTTGCCTCCAGAGCCCAGATACACAAAGTGGCTCATGCATCTAGAGTTCATTTGCAGTGGCTAGAGGCCTTTGTGTACCCATACTCACTCTTTCTCTCTCTCTCTCTCCCTCTCTCTCCTCTTTCTCTATCTCTGCTTGCAAATAAATAAATAAAATATTTTTTAAAAAATATGCAAGACAATACTAGGACAAGATTGGTTGGGAAGAGCTCATCACTAGTCAATAAATTTTATAGCAATAATGCTTAATTGAAAATTTTCATTCAATTTCAGTCACACTAAAGACTTTATTTGTGGGGCTAAATTTTCCAAAAACTTGATTTACTGATATTTAGCATATAAAACTTAAAATCTAATCATTATAATATTCTCTTCTATTAGCAACATGATAAAAAAAAATCTGTCATAAAAACATCATCCCAAGACCATTTGGCTATGTTGCTTCTTTCATTCTTCTTTCTCAGCTCCATCCTGGGATATGGGCACAAAGCCAAGCTCATTCCCAGAAATTGGCAGTGGCCTGCCAAACGCACAGCTGCTACTGTCTCCAACCCTTGCCTGCAATTTTGCACAGCCTTTTCCTTTCAGATCCAAAAATTTTACAGGGCAGGAAAAGTGCACCTCAAAGATAGGTAAGGAGCACCGTCTTGTGCTCCTTACAGAGAAACAGAAGCATCCCTCCCTCCCTCCCTCCCTCCCTCCCTCACGACTCCCTGTAGTATGTCTAGCTGAAAAGGGTGACGTGCCAGCCTTGCCCTCTCTCCCCCTGATATTCTATTTTTCCATTTGCTTCTCAGTGTTGAAAAATCTTAGACTAGAGGGCTGGAGAGATTGCTCAGTGGTTAAGTCACTTGCCTGCAAAGCCTAATGACCAGAGTTCAATTCCCTAGTACCCACGTCTAGGATCTGGAGTCCATTTGCAGTAGCTGGAGGCCCTAGTGTTCTCTCTCTCTCTCTCTCTCTCTCTCTCTCTCTCTCTCTCTCTCTCTCTCTCTCTGCTTGCAAATAAGTAAGTAAAAAGATTTTGTTTCAAATCTTGCCCTAAGGAGCTAGGGAGGAGGTTCCATGGATAAGCGCTTGCTGTGTGTGGGGACTGGAGCTCAGATCCCCAGCGCTCACATAAACTCTGGGCAGAAATCCTAGCACTCAAAGAGGCAGAGACCGGGAATTCCTGGGGCAAGCTGGCTACCTAGACTAGCCAAAGTGGTGAGCTCTGGGTTCAAGTGAGAGACTTGAATCAGTAAATGAAGTGGAGAGTGAGGGAGAAAAACTTCCAAATGCTCGTGCCCGTACCTGCACACATGTGCGCACACACACATAACAACACATGCATGCTACACACCTCTTACGCATGCCAGAAAAGAGTCTTGCCTTGTTTCTGCTAAAAATTCTAGATTTTATTTTTCATGAATTCAAGAGCCAAGCAGTCAGTTTCCAGGAAGGTAATTGAACCAATTTTGGAGAGGGAGGGAGAAAGAAACCCAGAGGGACAACGACCGTGAGAGAGGGGCTTCTTGCTGTCCCTCACTGCTTACCTGCTTCTTCAGCATGCACTGGTAGTGGGTGGGTGAGCGTACAAATGCAGGTAGAATTTCAATGTCTCTACCCTCCTACATGCTTCTTAAATGTAGAGTCAGCTCTGATCACATTTGAATATAGTCATGGTGATCAATTTTCCCATTGTTCTTGTCACTTTCCCAGCCTTTGTGGGTTCCTGTTGGGTTTGACTTTCTTTGTGAGCATGAAGGAAGCTGTGTGATTGGACATCTTTTTGCACACCATGGGGTAGCTCACCTCTGCCCACTACTCTCAGAGGAGTGCTAGGTCCCAGTGGCTGCTACTGAGATGTGCAAGGTCACCTTGCTAGGTGGACACTTGTGCTGCCTTGGGAGCAGCTCTACTGCATCTGGAATAGCAACAGGAAGTACTGTTGCTTTAGATGCCAGTGAACTGGAAGCTCAATTGCTTCTGACGTTTGTGATCATGCCATCATGGCTATTATTTCCCTGTATGAACAACCACACTGGTGGAAAGAGTTAGGATAAGTAAGGAAGACTCAGCTAGTACCAGCTCTGTGGAGCAACAAACCTGGAACTCACTCTGTAGCTCAGGCTGGCCTTGAATTCAAAGCAAATCCTCCTCCCTCTACCTCTAAGTGCTGGGAATATAGGCATGAGCCACAAGGCCTGGCTCAAGTTACAGTATTTATTTTTAACATTTTATTGACAGCTGCCATAATTATAGATAATAACCCATGATAATTCCATCCCCACCCTCGCTCTTCCCCTCTCAAATCCACCCTCCCCCTCTCGATTAGTCTCTATTTTGTTTTGAGGTCATCATCTTTTCCTATTATGAAGGTCTGTATAGGTAATATCAGGTACTGGGAGTTCATGCATATCAAGGGCATTTTGTGTCTGGAAATTTGCATGGTAAGCAGTCCTACCCTTCCTTTGGCTCTTACATTCTTTCTGCCACCTCTTCTGCAATAGTCTCAGCCTTGGAAGGTGTGATAGAGATGTCTGATTACTAAACACTCCACTGTCACTTCTCAGCACTGTGGTATCTTTTGAGTCATGACAGTGGACACTAACATCTGAAAAGAGAAGCTTCTCTAACCAAAAGTGAGAGTAACATTAAAATATGGGTATGCACATTTAAAAAGTAATTGCAAGGCAGGCATTACTCCTTTAGGGCTCATGACCTCCCCTGCCATGGGCTTTTGACTAGGTCTTCAGTACAAGTCATGTATTACCTCCCATGGAGTGGGTCTCCAGTCCAATTAGGGAACCATTGGTTTCCCCCATAACAGACGTGTCATTATTATACCAATTTGGCTTGGCTTGCTAATCTCAAGGCTTGCAAGGTCCACTGCTATTCACCACCACTGATGACTTGTCCCTCCCATAGGGCTTTCATACAACGTAGCTTTCTCTAGCTTTTTTTTATTGTCCATAATGATACATTATTTAGTGGGCAAACAATGAGTTGTTATCCCCAATTCCCTGATGCCCCCCCATCCCCAATCAGCTGGATATCCTCCTCCATGGGTCATCTGGATCAGTCCTTGTGGCAGGGGACCATGGATAGCCTAGTACTCAGCCCGGTCCTCCTGGCTCAAGTGTGTTGTTACTGAGGGGTGCCATGCCTCTGGATAGTCTTCCCCACCACGGCTCTCACAATCTTTCTGCCCCCTCTTGCACTCAATTCCCTGAGTCGTGGTGGATGAGTATTAAGGCTGCTTTAATGTTGTGAGTTAGGGGTCTTTGTGTCAAAAATTGTTGGTTTCTGTCTCACTGGCTTATCCTGTGTTGATTGAATGGCTGTGGCTGTGGGTCCCTTGTTCATCCCATCATTCTCTGCAGGATTCCATATGGATCCTCCACGATATGACCTCGAAGGGTCTCTCAATGCTGATCTATGGCATTCTGTGGTTTCTTCAGCAATAAGGTTTTGCCTCAGGCCTGGGGAGGGCACTCAAGAGCCTTGACAGAATTCTATCTTGTTGGAACCTCATGAATCGCTTTGGTCAACAGCTCAGTGAAGGAAGGAACCTGTGGTTGGAACCAGGGGTTGTCAGACTGATCTAATTATTCACAGGCTTAGACTCTCTCCCCTACCACTCATGGCCCCTCTTGCCAGTCGACGCTTACTGCTTTCTCAATAGATTACAGTATGCTCGTGAGGATTTTGTTTTTGATCATAAAATGGTCTATCCTCATGCTTAAGCCATTCCCCTCCCCACATTCCTTACCCCTCACTCATAACCTCTCACTGCTTTCTACTAGTCTGCATAAAGAAAACGGTTATCCTGGGTAAGGACCACATATGAGGGAGAATATGCGGCATTCATTTCTCTGTTCTTTTGAGTGTTCACTTAGTAAGATCTGCTCAAAGTCAGACCGTTTTTTCCTAAATGTCGGTCATATTTCCTTTCAGCTGAGTAA
>PVHP010037652.1:0-17278 GCA_004024765.1 Zapus hudsonius
ACCCTGCCTCAATACACACACACACACACACACACACACACACACACACACACACACACACGAGACACGAAATGACCCTGGAATTGTTGTTCCTCTACTTTGAGGCTTTCAGGCCCACACTAACCTTTTCACCTGCACAACCTCATTTGATCTGTAAGGAAACTAGAGCCCCAGTGCCCGGGCTGCAGGCTGCATGGAGATGCAGACCTAGGGCAGGTCTGCCTGAAGCCAAAGACTCTTCCTCAAGACTCTGGCCTTCATTCAGGGAAAGAACCAACCAGCCCCATCCCAAGAGTCAACTCAGCCTCCTTGGCACCTTCCATTGTGGAAGAAATGCATCTGGATGCTTCTGTTGGGTAGTAAGGAGGGTAGGGTGAGGCCAAGCACCCAGCAGGTTACACACACACACACACACACACACACACACACACACACACACCTGAGTCCATGAAGGAAGACTTCCATCTCAAAGCCCCCTACCTCCAACTGCCTGAGCATCACCGTTCCACGGGCCTTCCGTGGCTTGACAGCCTCATCCACACGCCCCAGGCCTCTATCCTAAAATTGCAAAACACTGGCTCAAGGGTCGATTGATAAGATGCCGCGGGACTGAGCTGGTAGGTGAAGGCAGACACTTCTTGCATTCACTCAACAAACGTTTCGAGGGTGGTGAGTGTGCCTGGCAGAGGTGGCCGCAGCGAAGGTGACAGGCCAGGCTGCCCAGCTTGACTTTGACTGCCAAGTAGCCCCAGTGCAGGGTGGGTGTGGAGCCCCGGACCACGGCTCTAGTCTCTCCCATTTCTCTGCGCTTTCGCTACTTTCTATAAATCTGAGTCTCAGATCCTTAACCCCGAGGCCACATGTGTCTCGGAGTCGGGAAGCCAAGGATTTTAGAAAAATAACAAGAGATGAGTGTGAAAGGATGTGGCCAGATTGGGCAACAGTTTGGCCATCACTTATCAAGTTAAACCTGCACCTGCCGCACAACCCAGAAATCCCACTCCCTGGGTGCTTATTTACCCAAGAGAAATGAAATGTAACTTCCCAAAGTTCCCACTGAAATGTGGACACCAGAGTCGACAGCAGCTCTATTCCTCGTCGCCCACACTGGAAACACGCAAATGTCTCTTCGGCTAGGAAATGGGGGAACAAACTGTAGTCCATCCATCCCACGGAGTACTACTCAGCAATTAAAAGGGACAGGCTAATGATACAGCACTATGGACGGACTGCAAAGGCCAGGCAAAGCCGCACTCGAGAAGTTTTCTGTTGCTGGGCGTGGTGGAGCCGCCTGTCATCCCAGCACCCAGGAAGCAGAGGCAGGAGGATGGAAAGCAAGGCCACCGTGAACTGGACAGTGAGATGCTGTCTTAAAAATCATAATAATAACCCAAGCAGTAAGGATGAAGCTCCGCGGTGGAGAGTCTGCCTAGCATGGGCAGGGTCCTGTGTTCATACCCGGTGCTGAAGATAAAACACTACGGAATGATGTTTATTTATTATTTATAGAACCTTATAGAAAGGCAGATCTACAGGACTGGAGCTCAGGCCAGAGGCTGATAAAGAGGGGAGTAGGGGATATTTGGGGTAATGGACCCGACCTTATCCTGATTGGGGATGGGCTATGCATTCATCTGTCAAACCTTAACCAAACAAACGATGAGCCTGGCCACAAGTACCATGATTAACCTGATTTCTAGAAGAAACAAAGAGGATAGAATGCATCAGCAATAAAGCTAGACCTGCCCCCCCATGATAGTAGCCCGAGGGGTCTCAAGAGGGCACCAATAAAATGCCAGCGCACTTGGGATGGACGCTGAGGCCTGAGGACCCAGGGTTAGAAGCTGGCTGGACTCCATAAGGAGAGTCTGTCTCAAAGCCAGGATGGGAGAGGAGGAGATGCTCAGGGGACAGACCCGGAAGGAACAAAATCATCATTTTCACAAGCTGATTCCTACACCCGACAGTTGGAGAGGCACCGTGAACAACAGGCTCCTCAACTTACAATGGGGTGATTGAGTCTTGAAGTTGAAAATATTGTCCACTGAGAATGTGCCAACATCACCAGATCAGCCAAGCATCCCAGAATGGCATGGCCACATTCCATCATCTCCCCCATGGTGGTAGGCCACCTGGGGGTCACTGCTTGGCATCCTGAGAGGAGGGGATCAGAACTCAGAACTTAGTCTGCTGTGTACCGTCTGCGTGTTCCTTTGTCACACTGATTAAGTCAAAGGCTGTGTGGGCATGTAACACACCAGTGGGGAACCACACCGGCACCCCACCATCGAGCAGAGCTGATACAGCAGCACAGACGTCTATCCAAACCCTCATCAACTAGGTCAATTAAAACCGTAAGTGAATGCCACAGAGGGGCCATACTGGAGCTCACACACACAAGGAAGTGCTTCAGTCCCCAGAACACCACATAAAGACCGATCCTGCCCAGGCTGTCCCTCCAAACGGACTCGTCTTTTGGTTGTCAGTGCTTTGTGGAACGTAGAAATGCAGGTGAGGGCTCATACCCTTGTTGAAAACAGTCCTGTTCATTCTTGCTTCCCAGCATTTGGGAAGCCAAGCTCATGCAGTAGAAAGAGCCTATGGCTCCTGACATCCTGCCATCTACAGTAGAACCTTCTAGAACATTCTACCTTTCGGAGCAGGCCGAGAGTCTGATAATGTGCTCTCCCGGTTCCCAGGGGTCCCAGCAGAACATTTTGATGTTCTGGAGGAGTTCCAGGTAGCTGGAGTCACAGGTTAGCTGACAGCACGGTGACTCTGGGCTTCTGGTTGAGCTATGAACCAGAGGGCAAATTTCTACACCCTGTTCAGGGGTGGCATAATGGCGAAGGAAGGATTGGACAAGCAACACTGGCACTTGGTGGCCCATCAGAAGGATAAGTGGCATTACAGGGAGCTCTGGGAAGGTTGATAGGTGCACCTCACAGAGCTGACAAATCCCAGCTCAGCTGCCATTACAACCCGTCTCAGCCATATTCAAAGATGAAGGACACAGGATAGAGGTGTGTGGGGTCAGGACAGCTCGCCGCCAGGCCTCACCCAAGGAAAAGGGGCAGCCATTTGGACTTTCTTACCTAAGAACACAAGAACTCTTGTTTCGAATTGCTAGCCTCAAGCTGGAGCCTTGGGGGAGGGGGAAGGACAGAAAAGGAAGCTATCACAAAGGTAAAGTACCCCAAGCAGAGAGGAAAGCAGGGCTCTATCCACCAGAGAACCATGGCTGGAATTCACACCTGGAAGTCAGATGTGGGCTCTAGAGCATGCTACCAAGTTCAAGGTCCATCCGCTCCCTCGATCACAAGATGCAGACTGCTTTCCACATGGCCCCACACCCTGAGCACACAGTATTTCCAAACACATGCCCAGCTCCACACACATCAAAAAGTGGTGGGGTGAATGCATGTACTCCTAAGGATAGATCCAAAAGAAACACAGAGGGAAGACTCAAAAGAAGACAGGGACCAGAATGTCCCTGAGGGCACAACTAAAAACTCAAGGGACCCCAACAGCAGGATGGGCGGACAGATCGTGATAAGCGCACAATACAGTTCCATGCAGCGATGCGCAGGAACATGCTGGAAGTGCTTGCAGCCATAGGGGCGCATCTGAAAGACATGGGTGGAAGTGGGGTGAGAAAGTATAGCCGCAGTGATCCTATTTCTATGGAGCTCTGAAGGAGATAGAACGCAACTGTGTGGAGGCCCTGCCTTGACTTGGGAGGGTCTCACGTTCTGTCTCTTGGCCTGGGGGCTGGTTACATGGATGTGTTCTCTCTGGACACATTTTGTACATTTATGGCACTAAACCCAATTTGTGTACTCATCTGTATATATATCACACTTTATCCTAAAAGTAAGTATTCTTATTTGTTCAACATAATTGCCAATAGCATTTGGATAAAAACAAAACAAAAAAACAGCCTCAAGAGTTCTGTACCATATTTTGACTCCCTAACATGTCTTCCTTCTCCTTGTCTGAACTCCTTGATCCCGTGGCCTCAGGTATCTGGCCCTCCCGCCAGGAGCAGCCCAGCGCTGGGTGACCCAGCTGGGTGACAGACTGAAAATGGAACGGGAGAACTTTCTCTTCTAGAGGATGGATAATGTGTTTCCTTCTTCAAGCCAAAACGAGATGGGAAACTGCAGAGAGAGATGGGGGATGCACACGCTCATCACAAAGCTACTGCCAGAAAAAAGCTTGAGCCAAGCTGGCCAGAGCAAAGGTGCCTAACAGAGCTCAGGGACATGTCTGCACAGCCATTCCTGCCATGAGGGCCATTGTGTCCCCTCCCTCGCCAGCAGCTCTCTCTCCCCCTCTGAGCTGCAGGATCTGGGCTGGACAGGGGTGAGCTGAGGACAACAGAAGGGCTCCCCACCTCCCTTACTTCCTCTTTAAAGGGTCCAACCCAGGCTCCAGAAGGTTTAAAAGCCATTTTCAACACAGAAACATGTCGGTCTGGTGACACCCCCAGAAAAGCTCCTAATGCAATCTAAGGATTCTCACACTGACCCCCCCAACAGTACCCAAGCCCCTACCCACCACTCACGACAGTGATGGTCATTGAAGTCAGGTGACTGCTGAGCCTGGGTCCTGGGTGTTTGGGAGGCATTGGAACCCTTAAGGACAACCTTTGCAAAGAGGAATTTAGGAGTCAAAGTTCTGGTTCCCACCTTGAGCACCAATGGAGACAACATCATGGTTAGGGTACACCTTTCCCAAAAAAAAGGACTTCTGCTGTGTCTTCATTTTCACCATCCTCCAAGTACACCATTGACACTGTAAAATCTCATGTTTCCTGGAATCATGTCATCACCCACTAGGCAGCAATGTGGAGCCCCCAAAAGCAAATGCGTGACCACCACACCCCTAAACAGCAACTCCAAGACCCCAGACAACCCAGCCTTAGCTAAGATACAACCAAGGAAACCATATACAAAAGGGCCCGGAGACCACTTGCCCAGCCCCTGGGACCCACAGACCCCATTCACATCCATCTAAGCACACCTGGCTGGAAACAACAAAGCCTGAGAAGCAATCGGCACAGGGTGGCAGGCCAGCCTGGGGAGCTGGGGAGCAGGGTGTGTCCCCCCCACACCCCTGAAATCTGGGTTATGCTTAGATGGCTGAGAAAAGCCAGGCTCATCGCCACCCTGGCTGCCTGCATCTCCAGGGACCTCTCTCAGGATTATGGCAAGCAAGGAGTTCCAGAAACCCAGGGGGATGTGTTTGGAATAGCAACTCAACAGAGGAAAACAGGGTCTTCACCTTCTTCCTCCATAAATAAGTAAATAAATAAATAAGGCATTTACCCGCCCAAGATGTCCACATGGAGTCTGCTTCCCCTGGTGACCCCTCCCAGATCCCCAGGGTAGAAGAAGCTGAACCCAAACCAAAGCTAGACTGAGACCCCCTCAGAAACAACACAGGCACTTGTTTCTTCTCTCTCTCTCTCTGTCTCTCTCTCTCTCTGTCTCTCTCTCTCTCTGTCTCTCTGTCTCTCTGTCTCTCTCTCTCTCTGGACCCCCACTGGGTCCTTCCAGGCCGGCAGGCCCAAATAGGCAATTGGGGTCTGTTTCTTTACACCTCACAAGATGATGAGGCTCTGACCAGTTACTGAAGAAAACCGGGACTCGAAAGCACCCCCAAGTAGCCACGACTGTCCCCTGCTCAGAGGGCTATCCCCAGCTCAGGCCAGCAGCCCACCCTGAGAAGCTCGCCTTGGCCCAGGCTGGATTCTCCGTGGAAAAGCCCCACCACCCTCCACTCTCGGCCCGCGGGAGCAGTCAAGCACTCTGCCCCCGAACAAGCTGCTGCCCCCACCTTGGGGATGGGCAGGGGTGGAGAGGTCCGGGGCCCAGTTTTGGATTATTAAGGTGGGAAAACCAACCCAAAGCCCCACCCCCGACACCCATGGATCTTGTCCTGGGTGGCCAAAGGCGCCCAAGCCCAGGCCCAGCCCAGGCCCCAGCCGAGCCCAGGCCCCTTCGGGAGAAGCCAGACCCACCGATGTCCCTGCAGCGACCCCAGGCCTCCAAGGACCTGGGCCCTGGCAGGGGATCCACTCGCTCCCCACCAAGCCCCCCACCGACCCAGTCCCGAGGCTCTTTCTTGGACTCCGCAGTCTCGGCCAGGCGGACCGGGGACCATCCCACCATCTGCTCCCGGCAGGGTCCCCCAAGCAGCCGGGAAGAGCCCCCCAAATCCCATCAGCCCCCGGGTCTCTCTCCCAGCTCGGAAGAGGGAAGAGGAGGAGGGGCAAAAGGATATGGCCATTCGGTGATCTTCTTGGCGTATTTTCTCACCACGTTGTCCTCGCTGAAGAGGAACAGGGAGCGGTTGACCGTGAGGCAGTTCTGGCGCACGGGGATGGGGTTGTAGAGGGCCATGGTCCGCGCTCTCTGCGCCATGGATTGCTTGTACATCCTGGGTGCTCCGGGCTGCCCGCCCTGCCGGCTGCTCCCGGCTCCTCGCCCGCCTCCGGCACCCACGACCACCCCGGCGGCTGCCCCGGAGCCGCCTCCCCCGTAGCGGGCCGGCATCTCGTCTCCGAAGCGGGCCATTCTGCAAAGAGCAAAAGGCTCCGGGTTACGCTGCGGCGAACGATGCGGAAGCCGCCGCCGCCGCCGGTGCCGGTGCCGCTGCCGAAGCTGGCCGCGCTCCGAGGACGGCGGCTGCACCTGCGACTGCGGAGACGGGCCTCGGCCCAGCCCATCGGGCGCCTCGGCTCCGGAGGCTCACCCGGAGGATGATCGGGCCGAGCCCGGGAGCACGGCTCGGGACATCTTCGCGAAGGCTGACCCGGGAGAAAGGAGGAGGAGGAGGGGGAGGAGGAGGAGGACGCGCGCGGGCGGGCGGGCGGCGCGGGGGCGGGGCGCGGCCGCGGGGGAGGGGCGCGCAGCGAGCGAAAATAACCCGCGGAAGGGATCCAGGCTATCCCAGTCCACCCACTCCAGAGGGGCTGGAAAAGAGAAGAAAAAGGAATGCTCCAACGCACACCCCTTGGAAGACGCAAACTATTTGCAAAGGACGCCCCCCCCTCCGTCCCGGGGGGCGCAATGGACAGCTTCGGAGTCCTAAGGGGACCGGGTCAGCCTGGGCTCTGGCAAAAGGCGAGTGCTCGGCCCATTTTAAAAAATGAATAATAAAATCAAAACCAGGTCTTGGCTAGAGGGGAGGTAGCCAAAAAAGAATCCTACTGTATGCGTGCCTGACTTTCCTAGACCTGGGGGGAAATGCTGAAAGGGCTGTACCCCCTCCCCCAATTGCACACTGATGAAGAGGGGGCCCGGGGATCGCCCTTGAGGGCTCCTGGGCGTCTGCAGCCAGCCAGGACCCTGGTTTGGGGGTTATTTTGCCTTTTTTTTTTTTAGATTCCTGAATCACCAGCGGCCGCCTCTGGTGCGCACGGAAGTGTGTGAGTGTGTGTGTGCGCGCAGCACGTCGCTCAACGGAGCCTCAGCTCGGGCTTCCATTGCAGCAGTGGAATCTTGAAAATTCCCAACCGGAGGGGAAAGGGGAAAGGAAGGAGGAAAGGAGGGAGGGATGGAGAGGAGGGAGAAGTCTGCGCCGCTCGGAAGCTGCCGGGGATGCGGTAAAGCCCGGCAGCCTCCCCGCCCCCAGACGCCTCCTCTAGGTTGGCTAAAATAAGCCTGGGGTGCCGGGGTGCGAGGGGAGCGGAAGAAGAGGGTGCCGGGTGCCGGGGACCGGAGCACCAGCACACACCTTGGTGACAGGAAGGGCGGAAGACCCACCCGGAGGTGTTGGCCAATCGCCACGGCGTGGCCCGGCCTGCGGAGGGACAGATCCCTCCTCCCTGAGCTGGAGACCTTGTTCGCCACCGGCTTTCACGTCGGTTGCGTGCGCACAGCTGGACGCGCCCCGCAGCTTTGCAAGAAAGGGAGGAAGAGACTGAGAGACCGAAGGAGACAGGCTTCTGTGGGTCTAGAGGTGCAAGCGGTCTGTCAAGCAAAAGGCGAGTGAGGAGGATGGCTGGATGGCTTGGGGACACTTCTGTGAAGTTTACGGGTGTGGTGGGGGTAACCACTGCAATGATTCAGGACCCAGGGATCAAGTGGCTCACCAGGTCCTGGTGGGCCAGACAAGACGTCCCATGTCACAGTTTGCAGTGAACTATTTTTATTATCCCAACCCAGCTCCTCTTTTGTATATTGGGAAATTCATAAATACAACGAAAAATGCATAAAACATAAATGAACAGGTTGAGAAACGGCTGTGAAATGAACACTCATGAAATCAAGCCCCGCCACAAAGAGAACACCACGAGCTGCAAACCCTCGCACGGCGTCTTCCACCCATACCAAGCGCATTTCACACCAGTCCCATCGGCCTAAGCAGCAGGGCTGGGCTTGACTTCCCTGGACTCTCACGTGAACAGGAGCAAATAGTGTGCATTACTCTACATTTTGCCTTTAAGACTCATTTGTCACCTAGGGGTGGTTCATTGTCACTGCTGTATAGTATTTCTTGGAATGATCATTGCATACCCACTACTCTGCTGAGGGGTCTCTGGGTTGTGTGTACAACCCAGAGACAAGAGGTGGGGCCTCTAGGTACACATGAGCATACCTGCCGCCTATAGGAATGGCTCTGAGGATGGGGCGGGGGCAGCATGTCTGGGTCCATGTGGGAAATCGGATCTTCAAGTCTGTAAGATATCAAACTATCTTTCCAAGCAGATAGTTTCCATAGGTACAAGCCTGTTGTCCCAGCACTCGATCTAGTATGAAGGGCGAGGGGAAGAAGGAGAGGAGAGAAGAGACATTTTTCTTAAGCTTTAACTGGTGGAAGCCTATTTAAGCCCCCCATCATTCCCCCCCCACACACACACAGTGGGTTTTGGATTCATTTGGAACATTCTGGAATGATATGTCTCTCAATTCTATACCTTGGGTAATTAATTACTTAGGGCCCTTTCGAAGTTTTCTAAGTTGTCAAAATATAGACAAAATGAGCCAAGTGTGTTGGTGCACCTGCCATGCCAGCACTCAGGAGGCGAGGCGGAGGACTGCCGTGAATGCAAGGCCAGCCTGGGCTACATAGCATAACTTTCTGTGAATGCAAGGCCAGCCTGGGCTACATAGCATGACTTTCTCTCAAACAAAACCTACAGCCAAAAGCAACTACACTTGTGCGCTGCTGACTACAGCAAGTGTGGTGAGCGCTGTGTGGGGATGTGGGATTCAGATCAGGAGAAGCCACCTCCAAGCACAAGCCAGAGACCAGTGCATTTTACACTTGGCCTTTCACTGGCATATCGGGAAGCTGCTGCACAGGTAAAATGCAAAGAAAGTTCAGGTGCAAGGTGAGCTTCCCCAGGACATTGCTGAGGTCTCTCACAAGGGTGCTTGCTGCCTGAAGAATTCTAAATGTCCTGGAGCGCCTGGGTGTGTGTGTGTGTGGGGGGAACAGTGTCATCTTCCTGCTGAATATGTCCAAGACAAAGCTTGCTCTTCCCAGCACGGCCAGTTTGCAGATGTGAATACTGAGGCCAATTTTAAAAACTCAATGAGGCCAGGCGTGGTAGGCCACACCTTCAATCCCAGCACTCAGGAGGCAGAGGTAAGAGGATCACCTTGAGTTTGAGGCCACCATGAGACTACATAGTAAATTCCAGGTCAGCCTGGGCTAGAGAGACCCTACTTCGAAAAACCAAGTTAAAAAACAAATCACTCGGGGTCTGAGGAGATGGTTCAGTGGATATAAAGTGATAGCCATTCAAGTGTGAGGACCATGTACATGCCAAGCTGGTGTGGCAGTCTACCTGTAATCCTAGTGCTTGGAGGCAGAGGTGGGGTCCTGGGCTAAGCAGACTGTTGCTAAGCTCTGAGTTCAAATGAGAAACCCTGTCTCAGTAAATAAAGTGGAGAGCAATGGAGGAGACATCTAAATGTCAGCTTGCACACACATAGGCACCCACATCCTCACACATGTGAACATGCCCGCAAAAAAGAAAGAGAGAAAAAGAAAGAAGAAAGAAAGGAAAGGAAAGGAAGGAAGGAAGGAAAAAAGAAAGAAAGGAAGGAAGGGAGGGAGGGAGGGACAGGAGGGAAGGGAAACCTCCCTCCCAAAGGGCTGGAGCCAATGCTTGGTCAGTAAAGTGCTTGCCCTGCCCCCCAGAACCCATGTACAATGCTGGCCTGGTGACATTCCTCCATTATCCCAGAGAAGGAGGTTGGGAAGGAGCTTGCTGTCCAGCCGGTCCAGCCCATTGGTGAGTTCATCCACCAAAAGAGGTGGATGGTGTTCTTAAGGGTGATATCCAAGGCTGTCGCTGGCCCAAGTCCCTGACACATGAAACTACTTGACTCCCATAACTTCGCAAATGGAGTAAAATCTGCTAAAACTGCTCTGGAAAAATAAACATTTCTGTCAGTGCTGAACATCTGGCTACCTACGAGCCAGCGGGCCACTCCTGGGTGTGTGTCTGCACGTGTCCAGGGAAGACATAGCTTCTAAAACCGAGAGTGGACAGACTCCATTCTCGGTGAGTAGAAGTTATGCTCCACTCCCACAGGTATGACGCCAAGCCCAGGAAACTAGAACCCGACACAAGGCATGCGTAGCATTCCAGCACTCAGAAGTGGAAGGGGGAGAAGTGCAAGTTCAAGGCCAGCCTGAGCTACATAGGGAGACAGGAAGGGAGAGAGAGAAGGAGAGGAGGGGGGAAGGACGCTTGCTACGTAAAGCTCAAGCAGAAGTCAGAGCGGTGGCCACGCTGAGGGTAAAGGCGTGAGTCTTCTAGAAGTATCTCTCTGTGGGTGATAATGACATGCACGTGCTCAGTTTACAGTTGTGTTCATGCTTTTATATTTATTTTGAGCTGTATGCATAGTTTTACCGGTGTGCTATATCTTAGTTAAAATAAAATAAGTTTGCTGCTCTCCTGGGACAGGGCTTGGGTAGCCCCATTCATTTCTCCTGGTGATCTTTAACCTTCCTCATTTTGGAATAATCAGACTTCTAGAAAGTTTTACAAAGAGAATACAAGAGAGTTTTCAAACACCTTTGATAATATGACTTCCCGTAACAGGGCTTCCTTGCTTGTTTTTGAGGTGTTGGGGGAAGCTGGTGTTTGGGGAAGGAGGGGCTCCACCGTTGAGCCACGCCCCCGGCCCCCCTTGGGGATCCTAGGGGGGGCTCCACCGCTGAGAAATGTCCTAGTCAACTCTAATGGTTAAAGTAGTAACTCTACAGTGTGGATCTCTAGCAGAGAAACAAGTGACCCAAATTACACCAGTAATGAGGCAAACCCCATGCCTCCCTCAATGGTTTATAGAGGACAGCCAGCGTCCCTCTGGGGGCTCTCTATCCAAATGCATGATTGGACTCATTTTCATCCTATCATGGTCAGATGAACGGGTTGGCTACAGAAAACTCTGCGAAAACATTAATGTAAGGAAGCTGGAGTCAAGGTGGAAGAATTCGCCCAGATTGAATGTGACAAGATCTTACTTTGCTGCTCAAGGACATTACATTGGAACAGTTGGTGACATCGGAATGAGACCTGTGGATCGGATAATAACAGCATATTAGAGTTCATTTCCTGGGCTTGCTCATTCTGTTGTGAAAGAATTCTCAGCTCCAAGAAAGACCCTCAGTTTTATAAGGTTAAAGGACCATCGTGTCTATAAATGACTCTCAGTGGATCTAGAGGAAGGAAAAAGAAAGGGAGGGAAGAAGAGAAAGAATGAAAGAACAACCTTGGTGCTTAAAAAAAAACACTAACATTGCAGAAACTGGACAAAACCCTTATACGAGAATTCACTAGGGTATTTGTGCAACTTTTTGCTTGTAAGTCTGAAATCTCAAGGAGCTAAAGAGAGGGCAGCAAAGGTTCTTTGTACATAAGGTGCCTTCGTTGTCTTGGGACCAAAACAGACCAAAAGCCTGTGTTCTTGGCGTTGAATGGCGATGGTCACAAGGTGCTGAGTGCTGTGAGGAAGAACAGAGCGAGACAGGGTGACATAAAAGAAGCCACAGCGTGTGGGAGTTAAATGACCTCCAAAGGCATATGTATAGGCAGCTTCCCTTTCTCCTCCCCAAAGCCACCCACTAGCACCCCGTTTTATATCTTGATTATGAATAAGTATATACATTTTATGGACAGATCTTGTGAGGGTGTCCCCGTTTCCCTTCACTCTGTCCCCTTTTTAACTGATTGCTTTGCTCTTTATTGCCACATTGCTAATTAACTTAATTCTTTTAACCACTCTTTTCATTTGCCCGCATCAGGCATTATTATTTTATCCAAACAGATCCAGTATGATGTGTAACACGAGGCCAGCGGCCACAGACGCACCGACAGTCATTCACCCTCAGGAGCTGGCAAAGAGGAGGCAAAATACAGTGTTTGCCCTGGAAGTTTAAGAAGCAGGAAGAAGGGCCCAGCCATAATGCCAGGATAGGATAGGAATCCCGGAGAAGCACCTGCCTGGGTGCTGTGTGGTGTGATGAGCATGACCATGGACTTCTGCTGCAGAATGGACCTTTCCCCTTGCCTCTTCCAGCCCCCAAGTGTCCCCACCCCAGCCTGACATCTCCCCAGTATCTCTCCATCCTAAAGCCAGGAAGAGTCTGTGTTTGTGTTGGGAAGCACAAGACTGCTTATCATCATTATGTGAAGAAACGATGGCCTGCGAATTTCACAATCTCATTTTTCTTTACAGCTGACTAGAAAGAACCCCGTTGCGAACACGCACCACATCCTCATTGTCCTTGATGGACATCTAGGCTGCTTCCATTTCCTCGCTGCTGTGACTAAAGAAGCTCTAAACACGGATGAACAATTCTCTCTGAAGTTAAGTGTAGTCCTTAGGGTAGATGCCCAGGGGTGGCAGAGCCAGAAAAAGCATACTAAGTGAGGTGACCACGTCAGAAATCACATGCTCTCTCTCACATGTGGAGCCTGACATTTAATGTTGGTGTGTTTGTAAATAAGGGGCCCGAGAGCAGGTGTAGGGAATGAGGCTGGATGGGAAGCCTCAGGAAAGGAACAAGGGGAAGAGGAAGGAAGGACAGAAGAAAATGTGAGGCATAGCAGCAGAGAGGAAGGCATGGTGGGGGAGGGCAGAGAGGGAGGTAAGAGGGAAGGGAAAAACAAAAGGCAAAATTTGTTTGAAAAAACGTATGCAAATAAATAAAAATGAAGGAAAATACTTTGGCCACTTTTTCTCTCCTTTGCAACTTTTGCATTCCCTTGGGTTGATCATCACCCAAACGTGAAAACTCTGCTGAGCCGGGCATGGTGGCGTACACCTTTAATCCCAGCACTGGGGAAGCAGAGGTAGGAGGATCGATGTGAGTTCAAGGCCAGCCTGAGACTACAGAGTGAAGTCCAGGTCAGCCTGGGCTAGAGCGAGACTCTATCTCAAAACAACAACAACAACAAAAAAAAAACCTTTTCTTGGGGCTGGAGGGGGGCTCTGTTGCTATTGTTCTCTGTACAAGCACAAGGCCCTGAATTGGGATCCTCAACATCCATGTGAAAAGCTGGCAGTGAGTGACACATCCCTGGAATCCCAGCATTGGGAAGACAGAGACAGGAGGGACCTTGAGGCTCACTGACTGGCTTAGTCTAGCCTACTTAGCAAGTTCCAGGCCAATGAGAGAGCCTGTCTCAAAAATAAGGTGGAGGGGCTGGAGAGATGACTCACTGGTTGGAAATAAAATTTTAAAAAAATAAGGTGGAGAGTGATTGAGGAACACACTCAACATGGACCTCTAACCTCCACACATATAATACACACCCCACAAACACATGAGCACACACACACAAAACCTTTCCTTACTTTACTAGGAACTTATCATTTCACCCTAATGTTTTTAATGACTATTCTACCAATGGTATTATTGAGAAGCAGCCTTCCTTAAGTCCGTGTGCCCAGTGCACTCAGGCCTGGTGGCCTTTCCTGACATACTTCTCTCATCCTGGACTTCCTATGAGATTCCCTTTGTGTCTCCTTATTGGGTCCCTTCATTTGATATTTTATTTATTTGCTTACTTATTTGAAAGCAGAGGGAGAGAGAGAGCAAGAGAGAGAGAGAGAGAGCAAGAGGGAGAAAGAACAGGCATGCCAGGGCCTCCAGCTGCTGCAAATGGACTCCAGATGCATGTGCTACTTTGTGCATCTGGCTTTACCTGGATACTGGGGACTTGAATTTGGGTCCTTAGGATTTGCAGGCAATTGCCTTAACTGCTGAGCAATCTCTCCAGCTGGATCCCTTCTTTTATAGTGTCCAATGTCTCCCTCTCTCCTGATCCTCCTGCCTCAGCCTCCTAAGTGCTGGGAATACATACATGGACTACATGGTGTGTACCATTCCTGGACACTATTCCCTTGATGGTAGACAGGACATAGTGATTCATTTCTAAAGCAGAAAAGACAGCAAGAAAAAGGGGTGCCACTTTATTGATTAGGCTATAAGAACTCTATGGCTTTCATATTTCTCTCTCTCTTTCTGTCTCCCCTCCCCCTTTTTGAGCATTAACCAGCTTTCTATCATTGTGACAAAATACCTGAGACAATCAACTTATCATAGAAGAAGACTTATGTTGGCTTCCAGTTTCAGACTATGGCTACTTGGCCCTGCCACTGGGGCCCCTGGTGGTGTAAGAGTGTGGAGCAGGGGCCTGTGAAGCTGCAAGCTGCTCAGTAATGGTGGTCAAAGAGTGAAAGCAGAGCCCAGTGTGGTCACACACCTGTAATCCCAGCAGTTACGAGTTCGACGCCTGTCTGGGCTAGAGGGAGACCCTGCCTAGAAAACAAAAAGAAAAGAACTAAAAGCAAAAGACAGGAAGGGTTGAGAACCCTAATATCTGCATGAGGTCACACCTCACTTCCTCCCACTAGGTTGTGCCCCTCCCAATGGTGCCACAGGCTGAGATCAATCTTGAATACACAGGCATTGGGGAGACATTCAAAATCCAAACTATAATACTCCCTGGGGGGGGCTGGAGAGGTGGCTCAGTGGTTAAGGGCACTTGTTCTCAAGCCTGCTGACAAGAGTTCGTATCCCAGGCAACCCTGTATAGCCAGAAGTAAAATAGGGCAGCCAAGATATCTATGGCAATGGGAAATGGAGCTAGGGGAATCCCAAAGCCAGTCTGGCCTATGTGGTGGCAACAAGAAACTTTGTGTCTAAATAGATAGATAAATAAATAAATAAATAAATAAATAAATAAATAAATAAATAAATAAATAAATGGTGAAATAAGAAAACAGCCTAAGGTTGTCCTCTGACCTCCACACAGAAACAATAGTAAAAGCCAAAATAAAAACAAACAAATTTTCTTCTTTCTGGATCCTAGAAAGACCTGTTCTCTGAGATAGGCATTAAAGCTATTCACCAAATATTCCTAGCTCAAACACATAGCAAGATGGCCTTTCTCAGCCCCTTTGTGAGTTACTGGCCTCACATGACTAGCTGTAGGTCACAGTAAAAATGAATTATGTCATTTAATCCCAGCACAAACCTGTAATGCTAGAGTGTCCAGCCAGTAGCCACTGGCCACATAGGGCTTCTTAGCATTAAATACATGTTCAGTTTTGCTGTATTTTTTCCATCATACAAGCCATGTTTCTAGAACGTGTCTAGTAGCTGCCTTATGAGAGTGGAGGTTGAAGTCAGGTCCTCACCCTCCGCCTCGTTTGAGGCAGGGTCTCTGCACGTGCTACGTAGCTGGCCCGTGAGCTCCTGAGATCACCTCCTGCCTCTGGAGGAAGAGACACACGACTGCATCAGGTTTTTTGACATGGGTGCTGGGGATCTGAACTCTGGTCATCACACTGGTGGGACAATCACATTATCTCCGGAGCAAGCTCCCCAGCCCTCTGGAAAGTTCTATTGGACACAAGCGCTCCTCTAGAGCAGGCTTCTCTTCTGCGCAGGAGCCATTACGGCTCCAGATGGCGAGGCTCCTTCAGGCTGGCTCTGAGTGGAAATGCCACGAGTAGCGCTCCTCTTGACTCCGGGGGGACATGCTGGGGAAGTGAGAACACAGCTTCGGGACATTAAACCCACAGGGATTTCCAAGTTGTCACCACAGTGCTGGCTTCAGCATATCACTCACAGCTGTCATCACCACTCGCTTCCAAGCAGCCTTGGCTACGGCTTGGGTACCGTTGAGTGTGTCCCCTGACATTGGTCCTGAGTGGTAGCATCGGGAGGTGGTGGACCTTTAAGAGGTGGAGCTTAGTGGGAGGTCATTGGGGTGGCTATCCTTGAAATTAAAGGTTGGTCTCATGGGATCCCTGGTTAACTCTCTCAAGAGGGTGTTGCAAAAGAATAAACCAGGCTAAACAGACGGCCTTAAGTCCAGTATTGGGAGGTGGAGGCAGAAGGCCAGCCTGGGCTACATGAGATCCTGTCTTGACAAGAAGGGGTCTGGGGAGATGGCTCCCTGTTACAGGCACTTATTTGCAAAGTATGCTGGCCCAGGTTCAACTCCCCAGCACGCATGTAAGCACCTGCAATTGTGCCCCCACTGCCCACAACCACAATGGGAGGCAGAGCCAGGAGTCTAAGCTCATGGGCCAGGTGCAGTCTGGCAGCTCATCTGCAGCAGCAAGGGACCCTGTCACAAAGAATGCAGCACAGACACCTTGCATCTGTCCTCTGAGCTCCACATGTGTGCTGTGACACACACACACACACACACACACACACACACACACACACACACACACACAAATTGTGATGCTGTGGGTCAAGTGGTCATCGTGGAGCTGAGCTGAACTACCCGACCTCCTTGGAGAGGTGGCAGAGTGCTCACTGAGCACTCAGGCCCTAAGTGGGGGTTTCACCCCAACACTGCAAAGCTAACAAGAACAAGCAAGTCTCTTTGGTTTGCCCAGTATTCAGATGTTGGCTGTCCCCCAAAGTTCCATGGGTTCAAAGGGTGGTGTGCAGGGTGGGAGGTTGGGATTATGGGTGTAGTCTCCAAAGGGGATTGTGGGAGTTCAGTCTCTTCCTCTTTTGGTTCCCTGCCTCTGATGTGGCCTAATGTCAGAGAGCTTCATCTGTGTTGTAACAAGTGTCCGTTTTCCTCTGCTTTAAAAGCTGGATAATGGGCTGGAGAGATGGTTCAACGGTTAAGCGCTTGCCCACAAAGCCTAATGACCCCAGTTTGATTCCCCAGTACCCATGGAAAGCCAGATGCACAGAGTGACACATGCATCTGGAGTTTGTTTGCAGTGGCTGGAGGCCCTTGCACACCATTCTCTCTCCCTCCCTCCCT
>PVHP010037653.1:0-17272 GCA_004024765.1 Zapus hudsonius
CCTCTAGCTTGGCTTTTATCAGGAGAGCTCCTTTTCCTTCTGTTTTTTTTTTCTTCCTCCTCCTTTTTCCAGTGTGTGCCCCTCACCATCTTTCTTCTTTGCTGAAAACCAGAACCCCAGTCCTGACATTTCCACTTCGCAGTTGTGTGATTGGTGGCAAATCACTTAACCTCTCAGTTTCTGGCCCCTTACTAGTAAATCTGCATGCAAGCAATGCTGCCCTTATAAAGTTTCTATGAAATGAGAAATACCTCTGGGAAAATGCACTTTGGAAGCTTGCCAATATTTTCACTAATGACATTGTAATTGATTTTGTTGAGTTACCTTCTATTAATGAGACAGGTCCCCTTTCCTCTTCCAGAGATGAGCTTCCTAGACCAAGGAGAGAGTACTTCATGGCCATCACCAGCTGTGACCACCAGCTCTGAAAGAGTCCATGGGAAAAGGGGAGCCAAGGCTTTACGATGGACAAGGCAGGAGGCCGTGGAGGAAGGAGAGCCACCAGGTTTGGGGGAAGGTACAGTCCAGTTCAGTTTTGGTGGGAGGGAGGCAGTTGGGAATCCCAGAGCCTGGGCTGGGACTAGGCCTCCATCCCTTCAGAACACAGTTGAATCCAACCCTCACATGTGGCCTCAGTCTCCCCACACAGGAAGAAATCACTTCACTGCAGACCCAGGGGCCCAGGATGGCCACCTCAGAAAGATGGGACAGAGATCCTGTCAGCTGGGACTCTGAGACCCCTCACCATCTGGGCATCCCAAAGCTGCCAGGTCACTGTGACAGCACACAGGAACGTGCTTTGGAAGATGAAATTACTGTCCTCTCCCCTTTCTCCCCCCAACAGGTGCCCAGTCCAGACCAGCTGCTGAGTCCACTGGGCTGGAGGCCACATTCCCCAAAGGCACACCCTTGGCTCAAGATGGTTTACTCTCCAGAGTGGGAACCTCCTCCACAGAGTGGGACCTCCTCCTGCCTGACTGTGCATCCTCCATGGTGGGCTCCAGCACAAGTGATCTGGAAGTGGCTTTTGAGTTTCCAACCCCAGAGGCTTGGGGTTGTGAGCTCAAAGGCCTGGGAGAGGACAGGCCTCGGCCGTGCCCATCCCCACAGGCCCCACTCCTCAGCCTGGGCTGGGACGATGAGCTGCAGAAGCCCGGGGCCCAGGTCTACATGCACTTCATGCAGGAGCACACCTGCTATGATGCCATGGCCACCAGCTCCAAACTGGTCATCTTCGACACCACATTAGAGGTAAGGCTCCAGTTTGATGGCACCTGAGCTCAGGGCTCAGCCTCTCAGTTCTATAGCTATCACTCACGGAAGTCTTATCAAGCCCTGGTACCCTGAAAGTCCCTTCCCAGGACTCTTAGCACTTGGAGCCCAGTAAGGAGAGAGGAATATATTCTCTATGAGCATTCCCTAATTGTTATCGCAGCTCTGCCCCTTAGTATCTGCCAGACTTTGGGCTAGTCACTTTATCTCCATCATCTCTAAAATGGAAGGTCAAAGGCTTTCTCTGTCTTGTGTTTCAAAGGAGTCTCAATATAACCCAAAGTGAGAGCACGTTGCTAACTGCAGAGTACCGGTAAGACATTGCAGAGCCATGGAGAACAAACAGCAGGGCACTCTGGAAACAAAGAAACAGCACGTGCTCTGGCACCTGCTCTACCATTAGACAAAACTACCAGAGAACACTGGCTCTATTCTTAGCCCTGTTACCATACAGCAGCTGGTGCATATATGCCCAAAGCACACTATGTATATCATCCACTGTACACATCTAGGCTCTGATGATTCGCAAAGAAATGTAATTATGTCAGTAGCTTTGCATGTATCTTAAGGTATATTAAGAAGTAGGTGAGTGGTACATGCAAATAACCCCTGCTCTGGGGAGGCTGAAGCAGAAGGATCTCAAGTTCCAGGCCATCCTGGGCTATAAGACCCAACCTCATAAAGCAAACAAACAAAAAGCATGAAAAGAAAGGAGGAAAAGAAAGGAGGAGGAGGAAGAAGAAAAGGAGAAAGAGAGCTGGGGAGATTGCTCAGTGGTTAAAGGTGTTTGCTTGCAAAGCCTGCCAGCCTGGGTAAAATTCCCTAGTATCTACATAAATCCAGGTGTGCAAAGTGCCACATGAATCAGGAGTTTGTTTGCAGTGACAAGAGGCCCTGGTGTGCCTACACACACACTCTATATTTTCCATACTTTCTCTCTCCTTGCAAATAAATGAAAAATATTTCAAAAAGAAAAGGACTGGAGAATCGGGCATGGTGGTGCACGCCTTTAATCCCAGCACTCGGGAGGCAGAGGTAGGAGGATTGCTGTTGAGTTCAAGGCCACTCTGAGACTACATAATGAATTCCAGGTCAGCCTGGACTAGAGTAAGACCCTACTTCGAAAAACCAAAAAAAAAAAAAAGGGCTGGAGAGATGGATCAATGGCTTGCTTGCAAAGCCTAACAACCTGGGTTCAATTTCCCAGTACCAACATAAAGCCATATGAACAAAATGGCACATGCTTCTTGAGTTTGTTTGCTCGACAGGAGGCCTGGTGTACCCATTCTTTCTTTCTCTCTCTCTCCTCTCTCTCAAAAATATTTTTTTTTTTTTGGTTTTTCGAGGTAGGGTCTCACTCTAGTTCAGGCTGACCTGGAATTCACTATGTAGTCTCAGGGTGGCCTTGAACTCACGGCAATCCTCCTACCTCTGCCTCCCAAGTGCTGGGATTAAAGGTGTGTGCCACCACACCCAGCAAAAATTAATATTTTAAAAATTAAAAATGCACAAAAAGGAAAAGAAAGGAATGGAGGAAAGGAAGAGAGACAGGGAAGAGAGGAGATGGGAGGGGAGGGAAGAGGAGGGGAAGGAGAAAGCAAATGCAACCAGTACATATAGATAGTATTGCTCAGAATGAGACTCAAAATGTCAATATAGGGGCTGGAGAGATGACTCAGCAATTAAGGCACTTGCCTGCAAAGCCTAATGACCCAAGTTCAATTCTCCAGTTTCCGTGTAAAGCCAGATGCATAAAGTGTCACATGCATCTTGGATCAGTTTGCCATGGTCAGAAGCCCTAGTGTGCCCATTCTCTCTGTCTCTCTGTCTCTCTTCTCTCTTTCTCTCTCTCTGCTTGCAAATAAATAAAAATAATTTTAAAAGTAAGTCAATGTAAAATTTATTTAGAAGGGAAATTGATGTATATATGCAAATATTGTGTGACTAATTATACCTTTAATATCTAAGCAAAAATTATGCTGTGTTTACATATGCATGACTTCCACATGGAACCACTGAGTTAGAGTCTCTCCTGCCCTGGTATGCCAATGGCCACCTTATCTGTGTGGCAAATGGACATGATAATGGTCATGTCTATTTTGTTCCATAGCATGGGAAAGATAGGCAGGCTCATGTGGAGGAGGACGTGGGAGAATGCAGGTACCATGCAAGGACCCTGGTGGGGACAGCAGGCATACAGAAGCTTCCCACTTATGGTCAGTGAGGAGGGAGGATGAGGGCCTCTGGGGACTCACCTCACCCTGTTCTTTTTCATTTCTCAGATCAAGAAGGCCTTCTTTGCCATGGTAGCCAATGGTGTGCGGGCAGCCCCTCTGTGGGACAGCAAGAAACAGACCTATGTGGGTGAGGAGAGGTGGTGGGGGATTGGCAAGGGGGATGTCAAACAGTCCAAGATGCTAGAATGCTGGCAGGGTGGGGTCCTTAAGCTGTCATACACCCAAAGACCCCAGGCTGACCTCACTGCACCTCACCCCCTCCAGGAATGCTCACCATCACAGACTTCATCCTGGTGCTACACCGTTACTACAGGTCCCCTCTGGTGAGTCCTGGGGTGTCAGGTGGGCTAAGTGAGAGTGGAATATTCAGGTAGCCTTCTGCCTAGGACCCCATCTTGACTGGAGTCCTGACCATGTCTCTAGGTCCAGATCTATGAGATCGAAGAACATAAGATCGAGACCTGGAGGGGTGAGCTAGGAGAGGGATCTGGGATTGAGGGTGGGGTCCAAGGCTAGGGTGTAGGGGGTGAGATTTCCTAGAGGTGCAAGGTAATAAAGAACCTTGGGTGCCCCTGGGCCACAGGGAGAGGCCAGTGGCAGCTCTTGTGACCTGACGTGGCCTTGTCCTACAGAGATCTACCTTCAAGGCTGCTTCAAGCCTCTAGTCTCCATTTCTCCCAATGACAGGTATGTCTCCCAATGACAGGTGTCTCCACCATTCCATTTCCCCATTCCACTCAGTCCTGAACTCACTCCTCCTCCTGGCTCCTTCTGAGAGAACCTTGAGGCTTTTGTTTGGGGGCTGGTAGAAGAGTGTGTCTCCCCCACTGCTCAGTGCTCCCCCCTCCACAGCCTGTTTGAAGCTGTCTACACCCTCATTAAGAACCGGATCCATCGTCTACCAGTCCTGGACCCAGTCTCCGGCACTGTGCTCTACATCCTCACACATAAGCGGCTGCTCAAGTTTCTGCACATCTTTGTACGTATGGGCCACCAGGGAGCAAGGGGGAGCTAAGTCTCCAGGCCCAGGCAGGGGAGGGAGGAGTTGGAGCCTTCCAGGGGCTGCTTGACCTCTAATCGCCACCAATCCCAACCCAACCAGGGTGCCCTCTTGCCCCGGCCCTCCTTCCTCTGCCGCACTATCCAAGATTTGGGCATTGGCACATTCCGAGATCTGGCTGTGGTTCTGGAAACGGCCCCCATCCTGACAGCACTGGACATCTTTGTGGACCGGCGTGTCTCTGCCCTGCCTGTGGTCAATGAATCTGGTACCATGCTCAGGGGAGAGGCTCTAGCAAGTGTGGCTGAGAAAGGGCCTGACCAGAAGCACATGGGCAGGGGTCGGGGTAGGAGTCTGTGTGGCACAAGCTCGGGGCCCAAGGTAGAGTGTCTTACCGCTTAAACCTTGAACCAGTAATTTAGCTTATCCATGCCCCAATTTTCTTATCTGTGAAAGGGAATCTTTATTTTTTTGGGGGGTGTCATTTTTTTGAAGCAGAGACTTATTCTGTATCCCAGAAACTCACTATGCATCCCAGATTAGCCTCAAATTTGGGACAATCCTTCTGCCTCTTCCTCTTAAAGGCTGGGATTACAGGCATGTACCACCATGCCCCACATTTGAAGGGGATTCGTAGCATGAGTCCTTCTGACTTTGAAGGAGGACTGATAAAATTATCTAGGATAAAATAAAATAGTGAGAGAAAACAGTAAGAAACTATGCTTTTTTAGCCAGGCATGGTGGCACACGCCTTTGATCCCAGCAGAGGTAGGAGGATTGCCATGAGTTCAAGGCCACCCTGAGACTACATAGTGAATTCCAGGTCAACCTGGACTAGAGCGAGACCCTACCTCGAAAAACCAAAAAAAAAAAAAACCAATTTGTTTTGTTTTGTTTTGTTTTAGTCCATCCCGAGACAGATGAGGCAACCTCAGTGATTCAGTTTTGGGGGTTCAGATGGAAAGTGTCTCTCCTACACTGCTCCTAGGCTTGTGGCTCCCACCTCTGCAGCCTGTGTGAGCCTCCAGCCAAAACTCAAATTTCCTGTTCTGAAAAGAATCAGACAGAAGAAGGCAAGAATATTTCTTTGGTTAGACTATGTCTATGAGATAATTCACTAGAATTAAGCTGGAGCTCAAGAAGTGATTTTAATTTGTACTTAAATATGAAATATTTCAAATGAATAAAAATGATAGGAAAAATCAGATAATGAACCCCATCTATCCATTGCTTAGATTATCTATAGTTAGCATATTGCACTAACCAGTTCAACATTTCCTTAGGTAATTGAAAGTAAATTGCAGATATTATATCACTTCACTCCTAACCACCTCAGCTTGTATCTCTTAAAATAAACATATTTATACTTTTTAACAGAACTACGAATAATTTATTAATATTAACTATTTTCAAATAGTATTCTTATTTCTCCCAAGAATGACTTTTTTTTTGTTTTGTTTTTCGAGGTAGGGTCTCACTCTAGCCCAAGCTGACCTGGAATTCACTATATAGTCTCAGGGTGGCCTTGAACTTGTGTCGATCTCCTACCTCTGCCTCCTAAGTGCTGGGATTAAAGGTGTGCATCGTCCCACCCAGCATAGTCCATTTTCTTCATTTTTCCTTTTGTCCATGAATGGTTTCCCTTCTTCTCATTTTCATGACACTGGTCAGTTGAAAAGCCTTGATCAGTGTCCTATAGAAAATCCCTTCTCCGGGAGCCTGAGGAGATGGTTCAGCCAGTACAGTGCTTGCCTCACAAGCATGAAACCTCACAGGCATGAACTTCATCCCCAGAGCCCACAAAAATGCCAGGATGGTGCTGTGCCTGTATGCACATATATGTGTGCCTGTACACATGCATGCACACACATACACTGCACAGAAACATAAGCCACCTCCAGATTTGTCTATTTGCCTTCCAGAGGTGGTCTGTGCTTTGTTCCTCTGTTACTGTCTCCTGTGAACTGAAAATGGGACCTAAAGTCTTGATGGGCTGGCATACATTTGAGTCTGGCATATTTCATATGCCATATTCTCATACTCATCTCACCAGGAGGCCTGAGGGCAGTTGTCTCAACTCTCATGATGCTAAATTGATCTGTAGGTAGAGTAGCCTGATGCCCTGTTACCAGGCCAGCACTCTGGGTGGCTACTGAGGAGCTTATGCCCACTGCATACTATCCTCGGTCCCTGTCTCTCCTTCTCTCCCTGCAGGTCAAGTGGTGGGCCTCTACTCACGCTTTGATGTGATTGTAAGTGTCTGTGGGAGGCCAGCGGTGTATAGGGGGACTGCAATGTGAGGCTCAATGGGAGTATCTTTGATACCCTTTGCAGGTATATCAGGGTGACTGGGTAACTCTGGGCTGTTCTATTCCTGCCCCAGCACCTGGCCGCCCAGCAAACCTACAACCACCTAGACATGAGCGTGGGAGAAGCGCTGAGGCAGAGGACACTGTGTCTGGAGGGAGTCCTCTCCTGCCAGCCCCACGAGAGCTTGGGAGAAGTCATTGACAGGATCGCACGGGAACAGGTACCCTCCAGGCATGAGCTCAGTGCAGATGGCCTAGTTCTGTGCCATCCCTCTATGCTGGGCACCTGGCCTGTCCTCCCATTTCCTGACTAACTTTTGGCAACCTCATCAGTATGCACCTGGTCCTGTCCATGAGGCCTTCCTGCCAAGGTCCACAGCCAGCTGAGTGGTCAAAGCCATGGCCAGCTGGTTCCCTGGAGACATCCTCTTATTCCCTGAACTGTGTCACACCTTCCCCTGTTTCTGGCCACTGGCCTTGTTAGCTGCTGCACCCCCGAGGCTCTGCCCCTCTCTGAACATTTTGGACCCACAGGTACACAGGTTGGTGCTTGTGGATGAGACCCAGCATCTTCTGGGTGTAGTCTCCTTGTCGGACATCCTGCAGGCACTGGTGCTCAGCCCTGCCGGCATCGATGCTCTTAGTGCCTGAGAATAATGGAACCCTCACCCCCAGAACACCCTCCATACCCAGAAACCAATGAAAAGAGCTGGGGGGGACTCAGCCTTCATCTTCCCCCATCCCATGTCTGCTGGTTCGGCTCTGGCAAAGGTAGGCTCTGCCCTTGACCATTGGGGCTAGCCCTTTGGTCTTTTGGGGTTCCTAGATCTCAGATTGGGGTACCCTGAGGATGGCAGTTATCCCAGGCATCACTGAGCAGTCCCATGAAAACTGCCAGTAGAAGCTCTCAGAGCCACTTTGTCCCATTTGTGGCTGAGATCATGGAGGCCCTTGTGGAAAGGTGGACAGAGGTGGGCTGAGCACTAGGAAGACTTGGGGACCATCTCCCCATCCATTTCCCACCTGCTGGGAATTGCATAAGAAGGAAGTAAGCTAACAAACCTCTGTTGAGTGGCATTTCTATCCTCAGTAAGAACTAATATGAGAGGGAGCTTCTCCTGACTGTTCATCTCAGCAAATCGGATAAGATTGCAAAGAATGGGACACAAATTCCTCCCATCTGGCAAGGGATGGCAGGATGCTTCTGTTAGGAAGACAAGTACCCTCCCTACTTGGTCACTGTCTTCCCTCCTTTTTTTTTTCTTTTTATCACCCTCTTCTTTTCTCACAGGCTCTCTAGCCCCACCCCCAACTGTCCTTGCCCTGCCTAGACACCCCAAAGCCCTCAGACATGCCCAGTGCACCAGGATGATGAAATTAAGAGCAACTGAGTCAAGCCTGAAGATCCCTGAACCAGAGGCAGTGCAATTACTCCAGGAGCATCTGTGCTCCAGGGCCACACACCCACCTTTTCCTCCACCTGGATCAGGACTGGCCACAGTGGAGCAGTGAGCACACAGCCCATGGATGGACTCGGGGGTCTAGATTGCTTGGCTTCTGGACCATGTAACTCATGCCCACAGCTCATGGAAGCCTTGGCTGTTCTCTCTCCATGGGAACCACGGTGTGCCCTCCGACTCTTCTGCATTGTCATTTCAGGGTTGTATGGGGCATCACCATGAAGCAGTGCTTGATCCTAAAGCCGCCTGTTGAAGCAGCGTGCACTCTTCACAGTTCTCCAGGAAGCTCCTGAGCGCTCACCAGTGTTCTCAGTCCCCAGTGACTTGTATTCAGTTCCCTGAGCATGGGCAACTACGAAAAGAAAAACAAAAAGAACAAGCCATAAACTTGGATTTTATACGCTTCACTCACATGCTGCAGTTGTTGAACCTGAACTTGCGTTGTCTGAATTCAAAGACTCAAAGGAAAGTCTGCAAGTGATATAATGCAAGTGGCATTTGTTTCATTCATAGAATGCTAGTCTTCTGACTTTTAGAAAAATCTTTTTTTTAAAATATTTTATTTATTCATTTTCAAGCAGAGAGATACAGAGAGAGAGAGAGAGAGAGAGAGAGAGAGAGAGAGAGAGAGAGAGAGAGAGAGAACACCAGGGCCACCACCTTGTGAGTCTGGCTTATATGGGTCCTGGGGAATTGAACCCAGGGCCTTAGGCACTGGAGGCAAGTGCCTTAACCGCTGAGCCATCTCTCCAGCCCTAGAAAAATCTTTTATTTATAACAAAACCATAAAGAAAATATTTATTAATTACTCACATAGCAGGTAAAAATCAGTCCACAAACTCTTGTCTGCAAGAAACATAACTTCGTTACTATAACACTGGATGTAATTTCTATAATGAACCCCATTTCAATAGGGGCCATCAATTTGCGGTCTTTTCGCCTTCTTTTCCTGAGGCTAAGGTTAGTGAGTGTGGAAGCCTGAGGTAGTATGAGGCTTTGTTCTTCGGTTACCAGTGTCCGTCCATTGCCAGCACCTGCCAAACCTCATTCCCATCTGGTTTCTGGCTGGTTGGCCATGGTGTTTATGGTCACTGCCCTGTGTTGCACTCCCAAAGCCTCTTTCACCTCACCTGCATGTAGGCATGCAGGGCACTCAGCTCATGGCCTTGTCCTCCCCTGGACTTCAGGAAGCCCTGCGAGGCTGTCCCTGGCCATCTACTGAAATGCATAGGCATCAGTCTGTTCTACTGTGTTTTTTAAAAAATATATTTATTTAATTATTTGCAAGCAGAGATAGAAGACAGACAGGGAGAGAGAGAGAGAGAGAGAGAGAGAGAGAGAGAGAATACCAGGACCTCTAGCCACTGCAAATGAACTCCAGATGCGTGCGCTATTTGTGCATCTGGCTTTACATGGGTACTGGGGAATCAAAAGTCGTTAGGCTTTGCAGGCAAAAAAAAAAAAAAGAAAAAGAACCCAGGTTTTGCAGATAAGCACCTTGACTGATGAGCCATCTCTCCAGCCCCCTGTGTCTTTTTTAAAAATTTATTTATTGACTTTTTTTTTCATGTAGAGAGAGAATGGGTGCCAGGGCCTCTAACCACTGCAACCAAACTCGAGATCCATGTGCCACTTTGTGCATCTGGCTTTACATGGATACTGGAGAATCAAACACAGGTCATTAGGCTTTGCAGGCAAGCACTTTAACCATTGAACCATCTTATCCAAACCCCTGTTATACCTTTTTCTCCAGGCTCTATCCAGACACATGAGGCCCAGGGCTTGTCTCAGGGACCTAAGAAGAGTCTATCATCTATTTGTTCCCAACCCACCTCTGGTTATAGAATCCTACCAGTGGGGGATAAGTTGATCTTTGTTCTCAGACCCATTGTGTGTTCTTCCCAGTTAACTATGTATGTCCCAAGTTCTTGCCATCCACGTTGAGGATTGGACCTTTAAATTTCCAGATCCAAGACTCAGCTTCTGCTGTCGCTGCCCCCTGTGGCAAAGGGGCACTTGGGTCCAGAGCTCTAGTGCAGGAAGGGAAGGTTAGTAGAGATGTGTGTACTTAATCTTCTAGAGAGGAAGCCATGGCATTTCTCCTTAGACATTTTGCCAAAACCCAATTTTAGTGCTAACTGTGCTGTAGTGCTCCCAATGAAGATCCGGGGTCTTGGGCTCAAAGGGGAATATGGAGTGGGGTGATTGGTCAGTTGTGGCTAGCTCTGAAAAAGTGTGGAGGTTATTCCCTTGAGTCTATTCCTCTGGAAAGAGACCTTCAGAGGTGACACCAAGGCTGAGAGAGACCTTGGTCCCCCTCTGGTCCTTCTGCACCTTCTTTAGAGCACTCTGTTTTTCTGGGCTCACCATCCTGAGGACCTGTCAAATGTTCCCTGGGGCACTTCTGTGAGGGATCATCCCCCCACTTCCTTGGACCCCTCTTCTGATGGTACCCAGAAAAGAGCCAGGGGGGCTTCAAAGAAATGTCCTTACGTGCCGCCTTCTCACTGTCCCCTGTTCCGATACTGGTTTAAGAGGCACCATTGCCTCCAGGTGCTGAGTCCTCTCCCAAGGCCTCCCAGACTCCATAGCCTCTGAGCTGCACCCACAATGCTTTCAGATTTCTTCTCACAACCCTCTCTGTGGTTCTCAACTCTGGATGTGCCTTGGGGTCACCCGGGAAGTTTGTGACATGCAGAGCTCAGGGCCTCACTCTCACAGAAATGCATCTCCTGATTCTAGGTGGAATCTGGGCAACTCTATTTCTGTAAAACCTAGAGACTTACAGCCAGGCATGGTGGCACACACCTTTAATCCCAGCACTCAGGCGGCAGAGGTAGGAGAATCACATAAGTTTAAGACCACCCTGAGACAAGATAGTGAATTCCAGGTCAGCCTAGGATAAAGCAAGACCCTACCTCAAAAACCCCACAAAACAAAACAAAAAAGCTAGACTTAAAAGTATTAATACGTCATGAACACGATACCACACTGTGCTAAGCAGTAAGAATGATGCCTCATTCTCCACATCAAATCACTTGTCACATGATTGGATATAACAATTATTTTGACTCAAGTCTATAAGAAGCACTGGCTAAGATTAGAGGCTCAGTGTAAGGCATGATTTATTTAAGATTCTCACAGCTCTTCCCCCTAGACATCTTTAAATACAGGATTCAGTACAGAGTTGTGTATATCGATTCCATGATGACAATTATTAAAGCTTTCATGTGATCCATGTATTAAACTTGAATCAGGAGCTGAGGATATAGCTTAGTTGGTAACGTGCTTGCCTCGTCACATGCATGAGGACCTGAGGTCAATCCCTAGTACCCATGTAAAATATTGGATGTGATGGCATTCACCTGTAATCCTGGAGCTGGGAAGGCAGAGACAGGAGGATCCCTAGAGCTCCCTGGCTAGAAAGTCTGGACTAACTGGTGAACTTCAGGCCAGTGAGAAACCCAGTCTTAAAAGAGGTAGATTGCACTCCTGAGGATGGCACCTGAGGTTGTCCTCTGGTCTCCACACAAATGCACACACATGTATATGCACCTGAACATACATGTGTGCCCACACATATGGGCACACATACATACACACATGCACACATAAAAAAACTAGAATTCTAGCCAGGCGTGGTGGTGCACACCTTTAATTCCAGCATTTGGGAGGCAGAGGTAGGAGGATCACCATAGGTTCAAGACCACCCTGAGACTACATAGTGAATTCCAGGTTAGCCTGGGCTAGAGTGAGACCCTACCTTGAAAAAACAAAGACCAAAAAAAACTAGAATCCTAAATAATGACTTAGAAATAAACCATTAGCGATTATCTGCTCAGGCCCCCCTCCCCATTTCACATGAGCTCTTCCCACTTGGGACCCCACTGTTTCTCAGGGCTCTGCCTTTTTTCTTCTCTTAAAGCTCTGTTCTACTCTAAAATAAAATATTTCTTTAAAAATATTCTTCTACACTTAAAGGGAAAAATGAACTATTAACCATCAGAAATGCATTCAAGGTAAAGCTTTTTCAGCATGCAGACTGGCAATACAGGGGTCTACTTTTATTCACAGGCATGCAGCCTTGTTTTAAGAAGACTGAGTGCTTTCTTAAAATTGTACTCAGTTAAGTTCTACACTGATGGCACTTCTCCTGTAGTTACTGGAAACCCTTAGAAGAGCAACTCTGGTTTTGATTCATTCACAAAACTATTTATTAGGTCTGTTGGAAAGAATTAAAGAGAGCAAAAAGCATAGGGAAGACCTAACTTTGTTTCTCACATTAGGTATTGCTATATCCCATAGATACGTACTATCCCCAAGTGTGCCAGCTTAGAAATGAATATGATTTGAGCTCATTCTTGTACAAGAGTTGACAGCAATTGAGAACCAGGCTGTTCTGTCTATTCTAAAAATGAGCCTATGCTGGGGAGATGGCTCAGCAGTTAAGGGTGCTTGCTTGCAAAGACCCTGCTGGCCTGGTTTCTATTCCCCAGTACCCATGCAAAGCCAGATGCATAAAATGACATGCATCTGGAGTTCAGTGTAGCAGTAAGAGACCAATTGTGTGCCCATTCATTCTTCTCTCTCTCTCTCTCTCAAATAAAAATATTAAAAGAAAAAGAAATTAGCTTCCAAAAACCATTTCCTATTTTTATCTTTTTTATTATTTCTTTTTTATTGTCCATAATGATTTATATTATTTACTGGGCAAACAATGAGTTGTTATCCCCAATTCCCCAATGCCCCCCCCTCACCATCCCCAATCAGCTGGATATCCTCCTCCATGGGCCGTCTGGATCAGTCCTTGGGGCAGGGGACCATGGGTAGCCTAGTATTCAGCCCGGTTCTCCTGGCCCAAGTGTGTTGTTATTGAGGGGTTCCATGCCTCTGGATCGTCTCCCCCACCACAGCTCTCACAATCTTTCTGCCCCCTCTTCCACTCAGTTCCCTGAGTCATGGTGGGTGAGTATTAAGGCTGCTTTAATGTTGTGAGTTTAGGGGTCTTTGTGTCAAAAATCGTTGGTTTCTGTCTCACTGGCTTATCCTGTGTTGATTGAATGGCTGTGACTTTGGGTCCCTTGTTCATCCCATCATTCTCTGTGGGGTTCCATATGGATCCTCCACGATATGACTGTGGTGGCTCATCTTTTGCTAGGATTTCAGCTATTGGCCTACGGTCGGTTG
The DNA here is from genome assembly GCA_004024765.1 of Zapus hudsonius. Classification (NCBI taxonomy): domain Eukaryota; kingdom Metazoa; phylum Chordata; class Mammalia; order Rodentia; family Dipodidae; genus Zapus; species Zapus hudsonius. The sequence continues at coordinate 13,466 of PVHP010037653.1, forward strand.
GTAGGGTTAGATGGGCCACAGCTCTCTTGCTGCATCCTGAAAAATACAAACACATTCTCCATCGGAGAGTGAGATCAGTGTAGGTTAACAAATATACACAATTCTGGATTACCTAGATTCTATTTTTAGTAGCCTCTCCATTAATCGCTCGCATAGTGCATCTTTTCTTGGGAGCCCAAGAGTACGGGATCCGGTGCATATCGCCCTAAATCCCCAGTTCCAGTCAAGGGCTCCCCCTCACTAAGTGGAATATTTGGCCGAATTTAAAAACTGCTGATTGTCTCCCCCAGGCCTAGGCTCCTCCATTGCACAAGTGCTCCTTTCTTGGTTCCCTGTTCTCTCCCAGTAGGAAGTGTGGTGAGCCTACTCATGGCCGCAAACTGTGTTTCATGCCAGTGGTCTCTGTTTACTCCAGCTGTCGTTGACCAGCTTCCCCTGGCAGCTTGTGCAGTGCCTTCCAGCACTACCACCTGGGGACTAGATACCATTCTGGACCTTGAAGGGTCTCTCAATGCTGATCGATGGCATTCTGTGGTTTCTTCAGCAACAGGGTTTTGCCTCAGGCCTGGGGAGGGCATTCAAGAGCTTTGACAGAATTCTGTCTTGTTTTTGGAACCTCATGGGTCACTTTGGTCAACAGCTCAGTGAGGGAAGGAACTTGTGGCTGGGACCAGGGGTTGTCAGACTGATCAATTATTCACAGGCTTAGACTCTCTCCCCTACTACTCACGGCCCCTCTTGCCAGTTGATGCCCACTACTTGCTCAATAGGTTACAGTATGCTCATGAGGATTTTATGTTTTTTACATTAAAAAAAAATTTGTTTGCAAGCAGAGAGATAGAGAGAGAGAGAGAGAGAGGGAGGGAGGGAGGGAGGGAGACAATGGGCATGCCAGGGCCTCTAGCCAGTGCAAACAAACTCCAGATGCATCAGATGCATGCACCCTTTGTACATCTGATTTTACAAGGGTACTGGGGAATCAAACTCAGGTCATTAAGTTTTGCAGACAAGCGCCTTAACTGCTGAGCATTCTCTCTCTCTCTCTCTCTCTCTCTCTCTCTCTCTCTCTCTCTCTCTCTCTCTCTCTCTCTCTCTCTCTCTCTCTTACTTTCTGAGGTTTCGTTGTTGAGATGGAGTCTTACTATGTATCCCTGGCTGACCTGAAACTCCATATGAAGTCTGCAAGATGCTAGACAAGGGCTCTTGTACTTGTCACCAGTATGCCCATGATTCAGGTGGAGTTAAAAGAAGCCCAAATAAACCAGTCATGGTGGTACACACCCTTAATCCCAGCATTCAGGAGGCAGAGGATCACCATGAGTTACAGGCCACCCTGAGCCTACATAGTGAAATCCAGGTCAAGACCCTACCTTGAAACAACAGGAAATAAAAGGGGGGAGGGGTAGTTTATCTTGCTAGACGTGGTGACTCACGCCTGTAATCCTAGCGCTCGGGAGGCTGAGGCAGATGGGTTCAAGGCCAGCCAGGGCTACATAGAGTTCTAGGTAAGGCTAGGTTACAGAGTGTGTATCAAAAATTCAAAACAAGGAGCTGGAGAGATGGCTCAGCAGTTAAACACACTTTCTGCACAAGAATGAGGCCCAGAGACTGCCAGAGTTCAAATCTCCAGAACCCACATCAACATCTGGGCATGGGCATGCTCACCTGGAACCCCAGTCCCTCAGGACTGAGACCTGAGGATCATCGGAGCACCAAAAGCTCTGGAATCAGTAAAATAAGAGGCAGAGGCTCAAAACAAGACCAGGAGGAAGAGTGATGGAGGAGCACCTGAGGTCCTCTGGCCACCACAGGCAAGGGTGAGCGAGCCTGTGAGGTGCCAAAGAGCATATACACAAGTATACACCACACGCACCATACTTCATAAGTGCACACACAAACAAGAATTCAAAACAAAACAAAAAGCCAACAAGAGTGTTTTTTATAAATATTTTTATTTGCCAGGTGTGATGGCACACACCTTTAATCCCAGCACTCAGGCAGAGGTAGGAGGATCGCCATGAGTTCAAGACCAGTCTGAGACTACATAGTGAATTCCAGGTCAGCCTGGGCTAGAGTGAGACCTTACCTTGGGAAAAACAAAACAAAAAAATGTATTTATTTGTAAGCCGAGAGAGATAGAAGAGAGACAGAGAAGGACACACTGCTAAAAACAAACTTCAGAGGTATGCGCCACTTTGTGCATTTGCTTTACGTAGGTATTGGGGAATTAAACTCAGGTCCTTAGGCTTTGTAGGCAAGTGTATTAACCACTGAGCCATCTCTCCAGCCCCAAAAGAGTAGTTTTGAAGATAAACCTTGAACTTCAGTTTTAGAAGACTTAACATGACCTTGATGAGTAGTGAAAGAACTACAATATGAAATATCACTTCAATAAAAATTTGAGGGCTGGTGAGATGGCTTAGTGGTTAAGGCATTTGTCTGCAAAGTAGAAGGACCCAAGTTCAACTCCCCAGTACCCACGTAAAGCCAGATGCACAAGGTGACACATGTGTCTAGACTTTGTTTACAGTGGCTAGAGGCTCTGGCACACTCATTTTCTCTCTCTGTTTGCCTCTTTCACTCTCTCAAAGAAATAAATAAAATAGCCGGGCGTGGTGGCACACGCCTTTAATCCCAGCACTTGGGAGGCAGAGGTAGGAGGATCACCATGAGTTCAAGGCCACCCTGAGACAACACAGTGAATTCCAGGTCAGCCTGGGCTAGAGTGAGACTCCACCTCAAAAAACCAAAAATTAATTAATTAATTAATTAATTTTTTTGAGGGCTGGGAGATGGCTCAGTTGTTAAAGGTGCTTGCTTGCAAACCCATTGACCCAGGTTTAATTCCCCACTACCCACATAAAGCCAAATGCATAAAATGGTGAATATGGGTGCACCAGGGCCTCTTGCCACCACAAATGAACTCCAGATGAATGTGCCATTTTGGCCATCAGGCTTTGCAAGCAAGTACCTTTGATGGCTGAGCCATCTCCCCAGCCCTTTCCTTCTGGTAACCGCTATTTCTTCTCTGTTCCTCTGTGTTTAACTTGTTCAAATGCCACCTGTAAGATCATCAGCTACAGGATCATGTGCTATCTGTCTTCCTGTGCCCGGACTATTTCCATTAACATAACATCCTCCACGTTTAGCCTTGTCTCAAGTGACAGGATTTCCTCCTTTTGAAAGGCTGAATACTATTCCACTGGATTTCCAGGCCTGAGGTATGGTGAACTGGACCTTCATGCAACCTCCTTCCCTTCTAGTGGTATAAAGTACTGAGGAGGTGGATCACTGAAACCTCCAATCCCCAACCTCTCCAGCAGCTAGTGGTCCAGCTGACCTGCGTTCAGTCTGTCCAACTCACGTGAGGGACTCTGAGGACCAATAGAAGTCTACATCCAGTGGTTGGGGAGATGGCTCAGCCGTTAAAGCACTTACTTACAAAGCCTCACAGCCTGGGTTTGATTCTCCAGCGCCTATTTAATTTGGCTTTATATTTCATGTTTCAGAAGGGGTTGGTCTCCCTATGTTACCTGGGCGAGTCTTGAACGCCTAGGATCAAGCGATCCTCCTGCCTTGGCTTTCTGTGTGTAGTGGGGCCTACAGGTGCACACCACAGGGCCCGTTTTATGGGTTTTACTATGTATGACTCAAATAGAACTGTCACTGTGCCCCTCTGACACTGTTGTCCCAACAGGATGTGGTGTTCTGAGAGAGGGACAGCAGGGCCACCCACCATGACTCCAAATTGCAAAAAGGAGTTTCCTAAACATAGAAAAGGGGTCAGGGACTGGAGAGATGGCTCAG
>PVHP010037654.1:0-17241 GCA_004024765.1 Zapus hudsonius
ATAGTACACCAAATCAATCATTATTATTGTGTATTCATTTTTTTATGACTAGGCTCAGTTTATGGCATTTTTTCTTAATTCTTATGGCATTCTTTTCTTATTTCATTTGGTCCTTATAACAACTCCATGAAGTTGTACCACTTCTGAAATAAGCACTGGTCTTTATTTTTGGCAAAGTAATATTAAGAATGAAGCTGTCACGAAAACCACTTGAAATCAAAGCCTGAGTAAGAAAATAAAATGCCTATGGTAACATTGTCATTATTGGATATGTGGATTTGGGCAACTCTGCCAGCACTGGCCATCAGATCTGCAATGTGCTAGGAGCAACAAAAGAACCATTGCATGAATTGAGGTGGTTGCTGAGATGGGAAAGCGCTTCTTTAAGTAGACCTAGGTCTTGAATAAAGAAAGCCTGAGTGTGTTCTTACCACCCACATCTTCTTGAGGAAATCTGGGAGAGCAACAAGTATTATTTGACTACCCCTCATGTACCAGGACATAGAGACTTCAAACATACATGGTGGCATGTGCCTTTAATCCCAACACTTTAGAGGCCAAGGAAGGAGAATTGTTGAGTTTCAGGCCAGCCTGGGACTACAGAGTGAGTTCCAAATCAGCCTGGGCTAGAGTAAGACCCGACCTCAAAAATAAAGCAGGACGAGGAGAAGGAAGAAGAGGAGGGTTTCTATTGAATCTACTGGAGTTTGGGGGAGCATCTTGTTGCTCGAGGTCTTTAAATAATCCTGGAAACTTACAAATTATTACATCTTGGAATGTTTTCTCTACCCTGTTCCTTCTATTCTCTTATGTCTCACTTAAATATACGTTAAAATTTTTCACTCATGTCTTGGCTTTTCATAAACTCTTTTTAATATTTTCTAACCCTTAGTCCCCCTGCATTATATGTTGTATTGTTTCTTAAATATTTATTTGGTTTTCACTTATTTTATTTCCAGCTACCTGTAATCTATTATTTAACACATCCATCCAGACTACAATTAATGGACATCCTGCCAGCATCTGCCTCAAAGTTCTAATTACTTTATTCGAAAATATGTTGAATGGTCTTTTAATTTATTTTGGGCTATATTTGTTTTCACATATGCTTTTTATAACATTTATTTAGTCAAATATTCTTAGAAGTTAAATCCTCATATTTTTGTTCATAACCCCTTGGCATACACCTGTACATGTCCAAGTCTGGTAGGTGGATGTCTGCAAATCTCTGCCATCGATTATGTGATTATGTTTTTCTTACCTGAGGAGTACAGTCATCCCCCACATATGTCAAGTTCAAAGGATAAAAGTCAGTATTTTCAAAAGCAACCTTCTTCCAATGAGGCAAAGTGAATAAAGAATTAATCCTCCAGCTTCCTGTCTCCTTGTTTGGATAACTTTGATATGGTTCTATACTTTCTTGAAGAGTAACACATTACGAGCTTCACTCTCATTTTATAGATTTTGTGTTCCTCCCCTTACTATATTCTAAAACCATCTACTACACACACACATAAAAAAATAAAACTTGCAGTGGAATAGCTCCTTTTAGAATCCACTTCTGCAGGAAACTCAAAACCAATATATCCCCATGCTCTGGATGTCTTGAAGGACACCTGGTGTATTTATTTCCTCATCCTACCTCATCCTTTTGTTGACTTATTACTGTAGGTATATTGCTGATCATTTTTGACATTGTGAGTTTATGTTTTGCATGATTTATCTACTAAAATCTGGCGATATGTGGCTTATACTTTCATTCTGGGTTTTATTCAAAGCGATTTGTTCTTTCCTTCCCCCAGGCTTACCAGAGTGTTATGAAGCTATGGAGTCAGATCATGCTTATCTTTCAACTTGATTTTCCTCAAACATTGTGGAATGGTACTTTACTGGGATTCAGATGTTGATTCAGACTGTTGAAGAAGCCAGATCTCCTTGAGTTGTAATTGTGTTGAGCGTTTTATCTAAGATGCTACCACTCCTTCAGAAAGGAAAGAAATGAGGATCAAGCACTGTGAAAAGAAAATCCTATAACTCAGATGCCATGTGCATGCCTCAAATATAAAATCCAGCTCTCTTCCGTCTTCACACCCAGTGCATCTGAGCACCTAACTTGGACCTTCAAGCTAAGCCTTTGAACAAACCAAACTAGTTAGAATGTAACCTAGATCCTATGTCCCAGGATCAAGACGCCCCAGTTAAAAGAAGTGGGTTTCTGTGCTTTTCTGTTCAGGCTCTACCTTAGCAAGCACCATTCCAAGCAGCGTCCAGGAATAGTGAAGTTTTGTTTTCTCATCCTGGATGGCAGAAGGATCACCACATGGTGAGCATTAAGAGCTCTCTGAGGGGATGTCTGGATTGGTATTCCATTCCCCACGTATCCTAGTTCTTGAATTCTGCCCTTTCCTTGTCTCCCTTCTTCCTTAACACTATACATTCCTAGTGGGAAGGAGAAACCGAGAAGGGAGAGTGGATGGAGGAAATGTGAGGAGGTGGATATGCACACAAGATATCTGAAAGAAATTGTTTTAATGATGTGCAGCACTATGTACAATGACTATATTCCAATAAAAGCACAACCTAACTTCTGCAAGATTTTGTCCATACAATGGCTAGAGTAGTAGTGTCTGATATGATAATGAATTATGCTTGTGAATGTCAGCTTTTAACTATAACATCAGCAATTACTAAACTCAAACCGTCGCTGTTGACAATTTTATCACTATTATTGGCTGGTTTTCCTTCCAAAACCTCAGTTTCACTTGCTGCCTCACTCAGCATAACTTTCAGTCTATCACCACAACTCAGTGACCAACTCAAGGCACTCTGATGCCATCTCCTCTCCACCAGCTCTTGTTCCCAGGTCTCTCCTATGACTACAACATTCATGAATTCCCTCACTCATTATGCACTGAGAGTTTGCTGTGTGTGTGTTAGATCCCCTGTTGGTGTTGGATTCACACTGAGAGACCAAAACATTCACAGCCTGGAATGGCACTTCCCATATTTTACTTTATATCCTATGTGGAGAAGTAGAAATTGGAGAATTTTGAAAATTCCCCCCATAGCTTCTACCAAGTGATGCCTATTCTGCTCATCTCACCACACACACACATTAAGAATTGTTGGTTCAGCTAAACATTTGCCATTCGCCCCTTGTCTTTACCTCCTCAGCTTCCACATGCTGGTTGCACCTTGGTGAATAGAACTTTCTTCATCATCCTCATTAGGCCCTTTTAAATTCTGAGATTCTAGGCATATGACAGCCAAAATATCAAACAAATTAATATATACACATCATACTATAGATATATAATACTCTATACAAATATATAATAACTCTATAAGTTTAGATGTGGTTAGAGCCATGCTGTATGTGAGTTATCGGTTGTCCGTGTCATCTTATCTGTGCCCCTGTTTCAATTCTGCACCTGCTTTCACCTGTTCTGTGAAAAGCAGAGTAAAAGAAAAAAAAATGGGTAGATGAGATGCTCAAAGAGGAATGAGGACGATTCAAATTTTGCCTTCTTGGTAAATGTAATGGTTAAACTCTGTTGTCCACTTGACAGGATTCTGAATCACCATTTAAGCAAATCTCTTGGCATGACGGAAGGAGATATTCTGGATTCTGCCCATCAATGTGGGTGGCACCATTCCACGTGCCAGAGTTCGGGACTACGTAGAAAGGAGAAAGAGAGTTGAGCATGGGCAGTCGTTGCTCTCTGCTTCCGTGACCAGCCTTCCCTGCTAGGATGATCCCAAAGCAAAAATGAAACCCTTCCTCCTTCACTTCTTTCATCGGGTGCTTTGCCCCAGCAACAACAAAATAACTATTCCAACAATTTTGTCCAGTTTTTGTGATAACAACTGATACCAAATATCTACATAAAAATAATCAAATATATTTAGGAAGTGATACTGCATTCCATTAAGCCAGTCCTATCCTTGGAGAAGCAATTTTTACAGTGTGTATTGACAGAGTAGCTTCAACTTATTTTCATTTAAATCCTTACATTTATGAATGAAGTATGATGACAATCCAATAGTATAGACAGAAAAGATGAAAATCACAGAAGAAATACAACTTGCCTGGCATAACCCAGACAGTGAGAATGAACCAGAAACTGAATGTCCAGTATAATGTCTTACATTCCTGATCCCTTACTCTATATACAAGGCACTGTGGGCCTCCCTTCCTCCACGAGACCAGGAACAAATGCATAGGCTCTAAATAGCAATTTTGTCTTCTTAGAGCTTTTAGGATATATCCCTAAAATGCAAGAGGCTGCTGGTTCTAAGTCCTCACCAAATGGAACTACTCACTCTGTCCATCTGGACTCTAAACATCCTTTTTTCCAGTCTTTAGAAGCAATCCAAGAATGAGGGTCTCTAATCCCATTTCAATTCTACACCATACCAAGGTCAGCTTCTCTGTTTCTCTTTCTCTGTCTCTGTCTCTCTCCATCTCTCTCTTACTCCAGAGTCATAAATGCATTCTGCACAGTTTTAAACAAAATAATAACCATCCCATACAGGCAGGTTCTGACTTGAACATTATTGCTTTCCTTCTTTTTTGTGGTCCATAACTATCTTCAATTACTGTTCCCTCCACCATCAGCCATGTTGTAAAATTTTCAGGGACAAGCCTTTACTGCCGACCATCGTTTCTTGCTTTATTGTCAGTAGCAATTTTAATTCATTTCATTTCTGTGTCACCATCACTCCAACTTCTATCTCCAACGCTGTGTGGTGTCTTGAAGTTCAGAGTTAATGTAGAAACCTTTGCTTTAATAGAAAAATAATGTTCTTTGACTTTTTTCCTCTAACATTAAAAGACAGAGCTTCCATCAGCTACCAAATTCAGCAAAATAAAATTCTTGCCAAATGCCAAGGGCCTTCCTTGTCTTTGCAAAGTGATGGTAAAACAGGAATTATCTGGGGAAAAACATACTGTAAAAATTAAAAAAATGATCAGGAAATGACTTGAGTTGGTTTTTCCAAGGCTTTGCTTTTGTTTCTCATTTTGTCACAGATTGATTAGAGCGGTGACTTCAGCAGAAGGTTTTAATCTTGAGCTTCTCCCTCTCCTCTCTCCTGTCCCTTTGGAAAAATTGAGATACAGCTATCGGCATTTATTTTCCACTCAGCAATGCTTTAAGGTTGAGCCTAGTTGAAAAAAAAAAAAAACATAGTACAAATTGTTACTGCTGACAATGGATCTGATCTCGTATTGAGCCAAGATGTACAAAATGCTCTCTGGGGAAGAGAAAGGTTCACCTATGTGAGGTAAATGAATTCTTCCACAGCTCTAGGGAACTGTGAGATTGCTGTATTGTATACAGATGCCCCAAAGAGTTTATTATCTTCAGCCCATTTGAGGATAACTTGTCATGACTTGATATAGAACCCAGTCAATAATAATGTCTTTTTGGATTTACACCGAAAAAATTGGATAATATGTGAGGTACTTTATTTTTATTTTGATATCAATAAGTATCTTGTATCAGAGACATAGAAGAAGGGGTCGCTATTTTTTAGAGCCAATGTCTGCCCTTTATCAGCTTCCCTTCACAATCTAGGTTTCTGGGAGAGCAGTTACCTGAGTTGGCATGAAAAATTGAAAATAAGAGGTAGAAATGAGGGAGGTGGTTCAGGGGGTGAAGTGGTTGCCACAGAAGCATACAGAGCTGTGTTCAGATTCCAGCACCCACACAGAAATGTCAGTAGTGGTCATCTGGGTGCTGGGGAGGCAGAGACAGGGGGATCCCTGGGCTTACCGGCTGGCTAGTCTAGCTGAATCAGAAAACTAAAGTTCAGTGATGGACCCTGTCTCAAAAAATATGGTGGAGAGCTACTGAAGAGACACACGTCACTGACCTGTAACCTGTACACACATATGCATGTACCACACACTCTTACAACATGCCAAAACAAAGCAAAAATAAAAAAGAGGAAAAAAAGGAATTAGGAAGAAGGAAACAGAAATCAATGAAAACATTAACAATATTTTCCTGTTCCTGGTATCAACTTTCTCTCTACAAGATTCAGAAGAAGGAAATGATTAAGGAGTCCTGGAGAAGGAAAGGGACTTAGAAAATTGTAATTATTTCTGGGCAAATGACAAGAGTTTCTCGTAAGAAAGATAAAAAGATGAATCATATAACTCATGAACTTTGTATTCTGTGACATTTGAGTCACTAAAGTAGAGCGAAATGAATCAAGCCCTATTAGAACCAGGGTCTTTCCTGGAAACCCGCAGTATGACTCCTTGCCCTCTGATCTAGCTGAGGATGAAACGATGGCTCTTGGCTTCTGCCTCTCTTCCTTTGCCATCAATATGTTCAACAAATAATCACAGTGTGCCGAGAATAGGTTTTCCCACGTATTTGGCAAATTTCAAATTAGTAATTGGCAAAATGACTACTGCGTTTTCCCTCTCCACAGGATTGGCTGTTCTTTAGCCTGTGGGAGCTCTTTTACATGTTCGTTTTTTACATGTTCGGATTCAGAGTAAAGCTGAAATTCTCTGAAAAGCATGGTGGTATAAATATTTTTTTCTGTAGTCTCAGGGATGTTATTTCATCATAGTCATTTTCTCAAGAAAAATTTAACCCCTATTTGATACATGTTGAAATTGTTGATTTCCCACTTCCTGCCACACTTATTTCAGAAATTCGACATTCTCTGATGACATACAAATGTTATACTGCTAGAATCTTAGTGAAGGAAATTTAAGTGCTTGCTATGTATAATATAATAGAGTGGGGAAAATGTAACAGCTACTGAACATTTGGAATTTTTACCAGCAATCAAAGAAAATAAGAATGAAGATTACTTGGGATTAATTAGTCAGGATATTTTGGCTACAAATAATAGAAAATTCAAAAGAGAATTATTTCAATTGTAGAAAATATACCACGGCAAATGTTTGGTGGTAGGAAGTGCAGATACTTACGCTGGAGCTGACCTATGTCAGGTTTCTCTCTAATTTTCTTGGATTTTACTCATGGTCATAATACAGTTGTAATATCTCTAATTAATCATATCCTTGCACATCTGACCACATTGTTTGCTGAAATTATGTCAGCCTTCTTCCTTCAAGTTTAGAGAAACACCAGAACTCACTCAAGACCCCCAACATAATGCAATCCATTAAGAAGAATGAAGATGTCAACACTTTTCCAAAGGAGGGGAAGTTACCAGAGGTTGGACAGTACATCTAATAGCAATGGGAGCTATTACCCTCCTCTTGGGACATAAGCAGGAAGGAAATCGGGAAAGGCTGGGAAGCATGGGTCACCTGGAAGGACACATAGCCTCCATCAAGGGGTAAACCAGCACTGCATCTCCATAGCAAGGAGCCAAGGAATACACATGTCAACCTACCATTCCTCCCCATTGAAGGTCTCCCCAACAGACAGAACCCTAAAGAAGCTGGAGAGTGCAGGAATCCATTGACTCAGGGCAAGATGAAGAATTAGGAGAAGACAGAACAGAATTCCAGAGTGACAGTAGTGATCCATCCAGCCATTATTCCAGAGTTATACAGCATTGGACACCTATGTTCATCAAACATGAGTCTTAGGACAATGTGAATACTGCTTAACACATTCTCCCCAGCAAACTTAGAAAAGAGTTAGCAATGTTTATGAAGATTCGTGAGGGAAAGTTATGTGGGAAGTGTCCAAGAATGGATGGAGGAAGGATGGAGAATGAGGAGTTTGGATGTAGAGGAGAGGGAGCTCCCCCAGCCTGGGAGAAGGATGAGGGTTTGACTGATTTTGCAAACAGTGAGGATGCACCACTTTGAAGCACTATGGCAGCCGCTGTACCTAGAGACACTGAGGCCTGGAACCTCAGTCTAGCCAAGAACCCACATGCAGACTTGATAAAGAAATAATACAAATGGATCCTACGGACAATAACACGTGAACAGTAACAAAAGCAGATGGAGGAGTTGAGGCACAAGTAAGCCTTCCATATTTACAAATAAGACTCCTTGATTCAGAATATAAGCCTTCCAGACAAATAATATAAAACTTCTAGACTCACAGCATAAAACTCCTTGATCGACAGCAAAAGATGCACAATGGGAGATTTCTACATATGCATTTTAGGACTTCAGTATTCATCACTTGAAATGCTTATATTCATAATATAGAACTCCTAGACTCACGATATAGGACTCAGGCAACTTAATCTGTAGCTGGAAGCAGAGAAGAACAAACATGAAGGGTAGTAATTGTCTCACCATCCTGGTGAACGCATTGAGATATAAATTTGGTTTTTATTATTTGGCAACCTTCACACATATAGGTGATACATTTTACCACAGTCCCATCATTACATCCTTTTATCGCCTTCCCATCCCACTAAAACCCTTTTCTTCCCATTTAACCCACTGAGTTAAATTAGGGTCACTTTATGGTCATGGGTGGGAGATTACTTACTGGAGTATGGGCAGTCCTCTACTAAAGAACATGTGTTGCAGTCAGCTTTCTAGTTGCTGCCCAGAAAGAACCCAAACAAAAGCTGCTTGTAGAGGAATGGGTTTATTTGGCTTACGGACTCAAGGGGAGACTCCATTCTGGCAGGAAAAACGATGGCATGAGCAGAGGGCTGGACATCACCTCTGCCACAGCACTGCAAACAGCGGCAGGAAGGTGTGCCAAACAATGGCAAGGGGAAGCTGGCTTATAACCCCATAAGCCTGCCCCCAACAACACAGCTTCATCGAGGTTGTAAAACCCAAACTGCCTTTCAGCTGAGGATCGATCTATCAGAACACATTCAATTGTTTGTGGGGGGACACCTGGATCAAACCATGACAACATGGTTCTGGTTCCCTCTCACCCAGCAATCATCTGGAAAGCTTCGAGTCTCATGGACCCTTTCAGGCTTGTTCCTGGGTAGGAAACCATGCCTGCTGTGAGTTCCTGAGTGCAATTGACTTGTCCCTATCCAGGGATAGCATTCCACAGCCCTTCTTCCATTCCTCCTCTTCTTACATCCTTTACGCTCCCTCTTTCTGAGGATGCTTGAGCTTGGAGGGTGAGGTTAGATGTCATGTTAGGGATGAACACTAGCTAATCACTTCTTCTTGGTAACTTTGCCAGCTGTGCATCTCTACATTAACCTTTGCCCTTGGCATAAAGAAATTCCCATGTCTAAGGCTGCAAATAGCATTCATCCATGGCAGTGTGGTGCAATTTGTCATTTAGTTTTTTATTTATTTAGAAAAATCACATAACAATACTTATACCCAGGCATGATAAAGTCAATATCCTTGATATTTTAGTTTAGTTTCAGTTTTAGTTTTATCATTAAAATTTTATCATTAAAATTTGCTGGGTAAGAATTGCTATCTCCTTTTAATTTTAGTGAAAATTAGATGTAAAAGTTTCAAGTAACTGACCTGCTAGCTGCACCTTCGACATTGGACCCCAGAGTCCCTGCTGTGGGTTGTGTTTCTGTGCTTCATACCATTGACTGAGGTGAAAATATAGTCTTATGTTTTGTGATCATGGACCACTCTGAACAGCATATCAGATAATCCCATTTGATAGGATCCCATTAGATGCTTTAAGTCAGTACTAACACAGCATAGCTATACCAAGTATTTAAAAAACATGATCCCACTTTATCTTTACATGGGATTCTTTCAAGATAGTGACCAGATTACAATTTTCTTCACCATTTCACAGATGACAAACCTAAAGCTTAAAAAAAAGAGGTTTGGATAAGTGAAGGAATGGAGATAGGGAAAGAAAGAGAAGTTTTATCTAAGTTGATGAGAACAGAAACCTTTACTTCTTCCTTCTGTCCTTTAACCCTTTCTGTTTACAACATATGAAAAATTAAAAACCAAGGTAAAGCAAAGCAAAACAAATAGAAAATCAAAATGCTAGCTGTCCCTCCTTGGAGCTCAGTGACTCAGTGTTTGCTCTCTGCATCTCTCCACACAGAATGCCACAGACTGCTAAGGGAAGCTGGAGGATGAGTAACTGTCACACAAGGATCCATGACTCTGAGGATCATGGACCTTTTCAATACACGTCAAAATCCTTAGTAAAATTGCTGACGAGCTCGTAGTGCTGAGTCAGTCCCCGGTTCCATCAACAACAAATATCAGTGGCTCGGTGGTCCTCCTGTCCCATGATGACGACCTCAGCCTTAAAGACTGCATCTCTTACTGAAGGCTGTCCTCGGGCTGTTCTTTCTTCTTCTCTGTCACTTGGATTTAAGATCTCCACTGATGCCATCTGAAGTCCTTTAGGTTCTCAAATGTAAAATATAATTACTCACCCTTGACATTCACCAAAGACATTCAGAGCCAATCAGCCACTGTCAGGCACATTCTTTTGTTTATACCTTTTCCTGGACAACTTACAACCTACAATCTACCACAATCATAATCCCTCACCATTCCCCTCCTGAATCCCCCCTGCACTGAGGTCCATTCTTTGTGCAATGCCCTGACAATCATGCCCTCTTGGTTTTACTACCCATCATCCATATTCTTGGTCCACACAGATTTCTCTTGCCCAACCCTTGACATAGAACTCACTTTCATCTCTTTATAGCAGTGAGTTTATGTCCTCTCTTTATAAACTCCCACTTGAATTTAGTACATATTCTCCTACCAGAGTTACTTTCATAGTAGGAAACTTTAATCCCATCTATCACTTCTTTTAAAATGTGTTCAATGACATTCACTTGCTTACAAAAAGAAAAAAAACAAGCCAATTCCTCAGCAATTCTCACGGGCCTCATGAAACCCCTTTCTTCTCATTCCCCGTCTTCTGCTTCCCTAGCATGCTACATTTCTCTTCACTCCTAATTGCGTAACCCTATGCTTCTGCACATTTCATTCATTTGTTACACTGCCATTTCTGCCTTAACGATCTCCCGCTTACCCTTTGAAACAAGCTGAAATAGGATATCTCTAGGAGTCATTTCTTAACCACATCTGCATGGTTAGCCAATGCTATGTTGGGAGTAGAGCCCTTTGGCATGGAAGTGGGTAGCAGCTGGAGTAAACCGTATTCACAGTGGGATGCAGCAATATGTAGGCAGGGCTAGCAGCTTACAGCGAAGAGTCTTTATAATTTCTTTTTTTCTTGGAGCCAGGGGCCATGCAAGGTACAGGCCCAGACACCAACCAGATCTATTTTTGTGAGAAGATGTACTGTTTGTGTACTAAATTGGATTCTCAGATGGTTTTTTTTCCCTGATCCAAAGCAACCATGAACTCTTACCAGAAACCTTGGTAATGAAGATTGTGAAGAGAAAATACTGAAAGAGCATCCTCACGATGGCTCTGTGGGTCACTATCCTTAGACTTATATACAAGGAGCTTCATGAACTACATGGATTCATCGAACTAGCTCTACTCATCTAGATGCATTATAAGAATTTTATTGTTAAGTAGAAACTTGGTATGCAAAAGCCAAGTGTTGGTACCTTCATTTCCCTCCTCCCTGCCCCCATTCCCCTGTAGTCCCTCCTCAGTGGGATTGCTGGTATGCTCCATGGGGATTGAGGACTATGTCAGTCATTGGAGCTAGGGGGTAATGCCTCTGGGTATTCCCATACATTTTTATAAATGGACATATTGGAAATTTATGACATGCTCCTTCTTAAGGAAGGAAGTACGAAAAAGAGAAGGGTTGCAGAAACCCATCTGCAGTAGCTAAGAAGTTAGAGTCTTTGGTAGCAGTTATCACTAAAGAGGATCAAGATGAGGGGGGAAAAAAGGAAGACAAGGATGTTGCCACCTGAAGTTCAGAAAACATACTGATGAGCCTAAACAGGGGCTTATGTTCACCCATTTAAGACTTATTCATGAAGGTCTACTATATGCATGTGCCATGCTGGGTACCAAGATCACAGCAAACAACAAGACTGGCATAGACTCACCCAATGAAGGTGGGCTCAAACAGTGTACAAGTGCAATGCCATTTTAAGTATCAACAAATACAGGAAAAAAATAAACCATTCTAGCCTGATGGAGAGCATGCTTGAGGTCAGTGTCACTTGAGCTGGGACCTGGAAACCAAAAGGGCACTAGCCTCATGAAGATGCAGGGAGGAGATCAGTCCAGTAGAGTGAAAAGCAAGTGCTCAGATCTAAAATAGCCATGGTTTTGGCATTTCCTTCCCAAAGAAGAAGGTCATAGTGGAAAGCATGGTGGGTGAGCGAGTGAGACTGTGGTAGGAGGCTCTGAGTCATGCAGGAACATTTAGACCATGCTCAGGAGGTTGAACTTTATTCTGTTCATCATGGGAAGCTATTGAGATGTTTTAGAAAGGAATTGACATTATGTGAATTTTATCTGTTCTATGAGGAATGAGCAGCTATGGGAGCAGAAAGGTGAGTTCAGAAGCTACAGTGATCTTCCAACAAATAATCGGTACTGAGACATTATGGGCAGCAGGAAAGATAAAAACTTGGCCAAGGTGGAGCATGTTTGGAGATATAATGGGAAAGAATTAGCCAAAATGTGGAATATTTGAGTGGAGAAGAACACAGAATGAAAAATACTCCAAGATCTCTGGTTAGAGAAACTATTACAAGAATAGATGGGGGAACTGAATTCAAATGAAGGAGAGCTTATTAATTATGGATCCTTTTGGAAACTCAGGTGAAATGTCATGTAGACAATTGAGTTTATAGATATAGTCCTGGAGGTTCTTGGGGAGGTTGTAACTCAAGTTTAGGTCAGTGGTAATTTAAGGTAATAGAAACAGAACCAGAAATAAGGGAGGGAGGTTTGAGAAAGGAAACGTCATACAGCCAGGGAGGAGGCTGTTAGTTGTCAGAGAGTATTAACATTTCTTAGAAAAACCTAACAGAGGGATACTTACCTTGAAGAGAGCTAAATCAGAAATTGGGCTCAAAAGACAGATTTACAGAGCCAGAAACACTTGTCCAAATTGCATTGATCGTTTTTCCTGTCACTTTTCTAAGCTGCTGTTTGAGGTAGAATCTCATTCTAGCCCAGGCTGACCTGGCACTCAGTCTATACTCCCAGTCTGGCCTTGAACCCACAGTGATCCTCCTGCATCTGCCTCTCAAGTCCTTTATTACTCCATAATGACTCTCATGCCTTTTGAAGATGCCACTATTGCCCAAGTTCTCTTTTATCTTGAACTTACATGGCATACTCTTTTCAATTACAGACATATTTTAGGGCATTTCATAATTTGGATCTGAAATGTCCCCCATAGGTTCATGTTTTGCCTTGGTCCTTAGCTGGTTTGCTATTTTGAAAGCCGTGGAACCTTTAGGAAGTGAGGCCTGGATAGAGGAAGTAGGTCACTAAAAGGAGCCTTTGAAGTTTAATAGCCTGACCCCTTATTCTCTTACAAATTATCCCTGTCTCTCTCTGCCTCCAAGTCTACATTACATGAATGAACCCATGTCACATGCTTCTGCTGCCATGGACAGAGGCACTAGCTTTGCCTTCCCAGCCATGGTGAACTATGACATTTGAAGCCATGAGCCAAAATAAACCTGTTCTTCCTCAAGTTATCTCTGTCACATAGTCTGTTATACAGATGAAAAGTACAGACAAGAGTTGAAAACTCCCACATTTCATTATTTAATGAATAAATATTATTTATGATACTTGAGAAAGATGTATATCAAATTGCAAAGTGTTGGGGACTGTTTTTGACCATAAATAAGTAAAATGAAATTTTAATTATGAAAAGTTATCATTTAAAATCTCTTAATATGTGTACATATAGGGTGGAATGAATGGTATTTTAGTATAGGTACATCTTATATATACATGGATCTCTTTAAGACAAGAGGACCTGGATTTGCTCAAGCACTAATAGAGTCTGCTTCTTCTCTAATTAAATTCTAGGAAATGCTATAGTGTACATTATACACTATAGCACACAATATTTACATTGTGTTACACAATATTTTATATTTATATTGTGTAAAGAAATCCCTAGCAGGTAGAATTAAATTCACAAATGGTCAAAGGATATATAACATGAATTCACACTATGCCTAAAGATCTCTGCATCCATATAGTGATTAGGAAGGAAATTTTTCCCTATGGTCATCGGAGGGAAGCTTTGTGCACAAAATCACGAAAAATACTAAGAACACAGAAATGAGACGGCTAATGTGTACCTCTGATTTGAACGCAAAGATTGCCTTCACTTATTATTAGGCATGAGTGGGATAATGTGTAAGAATTTTAAGTCACAACATGGAAGTAATGTCACATTTGCTTATAATTTTCTGAAACAAAGCCTACTTCAAAAAAATGGACATGAAAGCCAGTCTTCATGAGAAGTCAGGCTGTGACACAAATATTCTGGGGCCTGCGTGGCCAGACCTAAGCTCTGGGAAGGCCTTTGATTTCGTGCTCGTGAAGTTTCCCTAAATTTACACTCACTCTGCAAGCCCACAGGCTTCCCTGAAGAGCGCAGACTCCAGTGAGTCTCTCTGAAGTTGCCCAGGTGCAAACTCTGCAGCCACCAAAGGCAGGTGCAGGATGAGTTCTCCTAGAAACTACAAAGCCCTGTGTCAGACTCCTCCTCCTTCTCCACCATCATTTGACATGGCATCTCAGGCCCTGCTCTAAAATCCATCTGCATCAAGGTCTGTTTCAGAGAAAATGTAACACAGTATTGAGCTTGGGCATTTCAAAGAAAAGCTCATTTGTATCCTTGCCCCACTATGCCAAAAGCTCCCCATAGGTTATCTCAAAGCCCTGGTCTATAGGAAAGGGATACCTGCCCAAGGAAACACATACCTTCACAAGCAAATATTTTTAGAAAATATCATGGTACCATTTTTTTGTGGTAGAATATGTTGTGAATAGGTTATACATATGAATATGCTTTGTGACTATATTATATATATATGGAAATGGGTATAATGACTAAAATCTCTGTAGTAGTCAGGGTTCTCTAGAGGAAGCAGAGTTGATAGAATGGATTGTAGTAAAAGGGAATTTATTGGGGTAGCTTACAACAGTCCAAAAATAGCAGTCTGCAGACCCACGGGTGAAGAAACCAGTAGCTGTTCAGTCCACGTGGCTGGAGGCCTCAGCAGTCCCAATCCAGCACTGAAGACCTGATGGCTCCCTGGGGAGTGACTGCTCTTCAGTCCATGGTGTGAGGCTGAGGAAATTGGGTTCCAATGTCCAAGAAGGGTAAGAGAGGAGGATAGGAGTGCAAGTCACGAACCAGCAGCAGCCAGGGAAGGAAGGAAGAAAGGTTCCTTTCCCCTCAAGCTTCCTTATATTTAGTCCCCTTGGAAGGTCCACCCATGGCGGGGAGGGCTCACTCTGGAGAAGGGAACTCCTCCCTTCTCCAAAATCCCAAAAGGATTTTGTCAATCCTTTATGCAGACAAACTCAGAGACCTGCCGAGGATTACTGTGGATTAATACACAGGTCAAGTTGACAAATAAACTTAACCATCACAACCACACATATACAAAATTTAATGACTTTCTTCTAATGTATTCCTTTGAACTTTGGTGAACCTCCCAGATTGCTTTTTCTCATCTCTAAAAAAAAATACCCCAGAGGGACAAAATTGAAAACTCCGGAAACTCCGGTTATGATTTGAGACTTAAACTGCAGATGTGGATATTTGCTAATGTTTGTTGAGTTTGCATTGGCCCAGTCTTTCCTTGTTATGCCTCATAACAGTTGGAAATATTTGCTCTGTGCCATAAATGTTAAAAGCTTATAACATTTTTGATTTTATAAAATTTAAAGTTAAAAGACAATTTTAACTTTCAGATAAGACTATGGAATCTTTAAAGTTGGAATAAACATAATATAGTTACAATTCTTTTGGGGGCAGGGGTGGATTGTCGTAGTTTGAATAATGTCCCCCAATAAAATTTATTATAATTGTGTTTTTAAAAAAATACCCCAAATCAAAAAGTTTTCTTAGGCTTGGTAAAGAACTTGTCATGCAAGCACAAGGACATGAGTCGGGACCTTTAGCACCCAGGTAAAAGCTAGGTGTGGTAGCATGCACTCTCAGGATTTCTGGTTAGCTAGACTAGTTGAAATTTTTAGCCTCAGAGTCAGTGAAGGAGACCTTGTTTCCAAAAATAGAGTGGAGAATGATGAAGGAAGACATTCAACATCAACCTCTGATCTACACACACACACACACACACACACACACACACACACACACACACACACTCTCGTACCCACATGTATACAAACATGCAGATACACACACACTCACACATGCAAAACAATTAGGTCTTTTTAGACAAATTACAATAGCTTTTAGTCTTACTACATGAACTGATGATGGCTACATTAACCACATTTTCATGTCACATTTGGTACACGTTCAATACTGTCCACTCTGCATAGCCTGGCAAAAGAAAAAGATTTACCAAACGCACAGCTAGGATGCTGAGGCACAGTTTGTCTAGAGATGTGCCTGTCCCACCAGACTTGCCTTAGTTGGAAAGAAGCTCTTCTCCCTTAGTTTTTTGTTTTGTTTTGTTTTTCTTGGTTTATTTGCCATCCTTGCTGTAATATCAGGCTCTCGCTTCCTGTGTATGCTCTGTGATCCACTTAATGGTATGATGAAACAGTTTTGACAATAGCTATGACAAGCCATACCCGGACCCCTTGACCTCCCCTTCATTGCTACTTTAATACCTAGAGGACACTTCCTATCTCCTCTTCTGCCTCTGCCTTGTTGGCTTCGGTTAAAGATTGCTCACATTCACAAGATTTGATCATACAACGCTTATAATTATTCATAATAAAGATATATAAAAAAGATTGCACCTAACATCCCATTCCAATCAGCTTTTATCCTTTGCATTCTTATCAACAACCACTATGAGATGGAAGATAAGAAATCCCATCACTTTGGCTAACTGGGTCACTAAGAACTGTATCATTCCATGTTCCTGTTCTGCAAACATAATTGAAGCCCTGACTAATTAGTATTAAAGTAACCTTAATTAACTAACCTAACTTACCACTAATCAAGGGAATGGGTCTTTTGAGAGATCCTGGATTGCTTGCTAGTCAATATACAATATAAGTTAATATGCATACATATCCCTGTGGATACATTCATTGAAAAAGATTAAAACTCTCCATTGTAGGAGTGTAGGTTGGTGGTGACTTGCTCACTGGCTTACTTATTCCTACTCAGCCTCTTCCCACAAAGGGCTGGGCTCAGAGGACATTATATTGTGCTTGTATTGTAGAACTCTTGG